>PVIW01004142.1:106076-142396 GCA_004026585.1 Noctilio leporinus | reverse complement strand
AGGGTACAAGTTCCTTCTTTCTTTCTGCCATATAGAATTCCATTGTGTAAATGTACCAAAGTTTTTTGATCCAATCATCCACCGATGGGCACTTAGGCTGTTTCCAGCACCTGGCTATTGTAAATAGTGCCGCTATGAACATAGGTGTGCATAGGTTCTTATGAATTGGTGTTTCAGGATTCTTTGGGTATAGTCCAAGGAGTGGAATTGCTGGATCAAAAGGCAGTTCCATTTTTAGTTTTTTTCACCTCTTTTTAAAAAATAAATATTAGGGCCCTGGCTGGTAGCACAGTGGATAAGGCACTGGCCTGCAAACCCAGAGGTCGCAGGTTCAATTCCCCAGCCAGGGCACATAACTAGGTTGCACACCAGGTCTCCAGTCAGGTCTGTGGCTGAAGGCAGGTGAAAAGCAACCATACATTGATGAAAATAGATAAATAAATAAATAAATATTTTAAAAATAAAATAAAATTTAAAAAATTTTAATTACATTAAACACACGGGGCCCAGCTATGTGTATTTAATACCACACCCCTGCCCCACCTCTGCTGCCCTCCATGACCTGCTAAGAACTCTATGCAAGCTTCTGGGATTTGCCTCCTCTAAGTCCATTCAATACCACACCTCTGCCTGTGGGCTCCTGTCCCCTACAGCTACCCAAAATCAGTTGTTCTCTTGTTACCTTCTCTTTTCCACATTAACCATCCCAGACTCCCTTCAACCAGGGTTTTCAGATCACTTACCCTTTCCTGAGCTCACTCACTCTTAGGAATAGGACTAAATTGTCTTTTAAATATTGTCTGACCAACATTCTGACCAACTCAGGATATACTAAAATTTTTACTTCCTTTGTCCTATTCACAATACTCCTCTATCAATGTAACCAAAGCCACAACAAAACAGACATTAAATTTGTAGACTAGGCCCTGGCTGGTGGCCCAGTGGATAAGGCGCCGACTTGCGAACCTGAAGGTCGCTGGTTCGATTCCCAGCCAGGGCACATAACCAGGTCGCAAGCCAGGTCTCCAGTCAGGTCCATGGCTGGAGGCAGGTGAAAGGCAATCATACAGTGATGTCTCTCTCTCTTTCTCTGTCTCTCTCCCTTCCCCTCTGTCTAAAAGTAATAAATAAAATCTTCAAAAAAAAAATTTGTAGACTATACCAGCTTCTTAGGCCTGTTTATTCATACGACCAGCAGCTCAGCCACATCTCACCTTTCTATACAGGCAAGTTTAAGAATGCAGATGCCCATTTTCACATTTCTCCTTGATAATGTGCAGCTTGCATGTTTTAGATGAGCAGCTGAGGATATAATGTTCACTCTCCTCCCTCAGCATATCTGAATCTGCTAGGTGTGAGGTCAACATCTCCCCCACCACCCCCAGCCATTCACACAAATGCTGTGCAAGGCTAAAGCATAGCCTTAGAAGTATTCTAACCATAACTTCCCACTCTGTCTACCAATGTCAGGAGAGAGACCGGAAATAGTTGGCTGAAATAAATATGCCCAGGTCTGTACGGCCACTTGAAACCACCAACCAACCACACACCTCTCCCAAAAAGACACTGAGACAGGTGTGCCTTGTTCTCTGTGAAACCACACTCTTCCCTGACATGCCTCTATTTTTCCTTCCCCCAAATCTGTAATAAGAGGACAGGTAAGCATATATTTCTTTGTTTTTTAAAGCATGATTCCTGTAATCCACTACAAACCCTTTCTCAGATCTGCTAGAAAAGCCTTAATCCCTTTGCTCCCCACCTCCATATTCAAATGGTTCCTCAGGGTTGTTGTGCTCAGGGAATTTCCAGAAGCTTCCCCATAACTAAGATGAAAGGTAACCCCCTAAAGTGGGGTTTGCTAATGAACTAATGTTCATTATAATGCTCCTCAACTAATGCTCCTCAAAAGAGCCAAGTCAGGCTTCTAGACGGGTCACATGCATCCTTCCAGCAGCCCAACTGAGACAGACCTACCTCTTCAAATTTCTTCGTTTTTGCAACTTCAGAGATCTGCCCTATCACCCGAATGCGATTGTTAAGGCCACATTCAACACTCAGTTCCTGAAGAAGGTAAAAGAAGGAAAAGGGGCGCATGCTCAGGCCACAGGTCTCCCTAACTGCCAATCACTGACCACCCTAAGAACTATTCTGTATGTCCCACTCTGGAAACTTGCAGCAGACCTTTCAGAAATTAGGAATTACCAGTTTACTACTCCATCTCAGTTGAGTGAGAACAGACCTTTTCTCCATCACTGCATTTTTTCTGAGATAGCATGAAACTCACCACATTAAAGCGTATAATTCATTTTTTAGAATTTTACAATGCTTGTAACCACCCCACTAATTACAGGACATTTTCGTTACCTCAAAAGGAAACCTCATACACATTGGAAGTCACCTCCCATTACTTTCTCCACCCAGGCCCTGGCAAATGCTTTCTGTCTCTGTGGGTTTTCTTACTCTTAATGTTTCATATAAATGGAGTCATACATAATGTGGGCCTTTGTGACTGGTTTCTCTTAGCATGTTTTCAAGGTTCATCCATTTTGTAACAAGTATCAGTGCTTTGTTCCATTTTTTTTGACAAGCAACATGCTTGTATATGGACGCATCACATTTTGTTTATAGCTGTCTCTTGAACAACGTGGGTTTGAACTCTGCAGGTCCACTTACAAATGGATTTTAAAAACCTGCATTTAAGAAGACTTGACTTGGGGTAGTGAACACACAATACAATATATAGATGATGTGTTACAGACCTGTACACCTGAAACTTATATAATATTATTAACCAATGTCTCCCCAATAAATTCCATTAAAAAATAAAGATAAAGATAAATTGAGTTTAAGTGGACCTGTAAAGTGCAGATTTGTGTTACTTCAAGGGGCAATTCACCAGCTGAACACACATTTTGGTTGTTTCTGAATGTAACACTTTAAAAGTGCAAAAACTCAACATTTATTTATAGGCAGAGTATGGTATCAGGAAAGTGGTAGGGGAATTCAAAGACAAAAAATAAAGACTTCTCACAGGGATTAGTTTATACCTGGCTATAAACCTAATCACCTGTGCAGACCATGGAATTCAGGTTCCATATCGTAAAACAGGTTTTCTAGCATCAACGTCTAAATACGAACTCATGTGTGTAACCAAGTCACCAAGGTTCCAACTTCCTGAATCTCCAGAAAAGATATGTAAGCTTATGTGGTATTGGGGAGAGCAGCCACATGCAGACTGTACCAGCAACTCATCTCCCACAGAGATCAAACCCAGCCTTCCTTGCACCTCCCAGGAGGCCAACAGAGAAGAGCAGGCAGCTCACTCACTTTTAGGATTTCCGCTGTGATGACAAACTCCGTCTGTTTGCCCTCTGCAGACCTGGGATTTGGTCTTGGAGTTCCCAGTCCCAACAGAATCTTGAACTTCTCCTTCAAGCCTGAATCTTTGCTTGCTGGCTTGGCCATGGTGGGCAGGGGCGCACCGGGGGACTCCTCTGCGCGGAGGAAACAGGCAATAAAGATCTCAGAAACAATACACACCTGCCCCTGCGGACCTCCAGCCACCAGGAAACCCTAGCTCTCTGTTGGGCACCTTTCCTCCCACGGCCCCTGGGGAGAACTCAACCACAGCCACGTTGTCCTGGCCAGAGATAAACCTGGGAAACGCCAGGCCGCTGCCCCTGACTTAAATGCATGGGGTGAGGGAGAACTGGGGGTGAAGGGCGGTAGCCGCGAGGCCCAGAAAGCCTTGATGTTAGCCTTGTCTTCCATATGTGAAGGAGGACTCTTGGAGGGGCGCCGGAAGCAGGGACCTCCTTTCACCCATCATGACTTAACACCAAGGAGTGCTTGGAGCTCCAGGGTCAGGTTAAGGTGGGCGCGGCCTAGATCCGGACTCGGGCCACTGCGGGTTCGCCCCCCGCCGCCTCATCACCGAGTAGGCCTGGCGTGGCTGCCTCCCCTCAGCCCCGTCGGGGTCGGGCCACACCGCGGTCTGGGCCGGCACCAGCCGTCCGGGAGCCGCAAGCCACTCTCGGAGCTGCGCCCGGAGCAGAGAAGGGAGCACACCCCGGTACACTGAGCTGCCGCCGGAAGTACGCGCTCCCGCAGCAGCGGCTCCAGTGACGCCGCACGGCTTGCTGGAAGTTGTAGTTTTGGGCTTTCCTTGGCCGTGGGACCCAGTGAATTTCGAGTCACGTGACCGGGCCTCGAGGACCGGCGGGTTGTGTGGTCCGCAGGAGTTGGGCATGAGCTACGCGGGCATTAGGATGGTGACTCGCAGCCGGAGCCGGGGACCTGGGGCTGGCCCGCGGGAAAGTGGGGAGGAGGCCGCGCCGATCCAAAGGAGAGAGGCGGCTGCAGGTAGCGCCACGACCGGGCTGGGGAAAGGAAGGAGAGAAGGGGACGGCAAGGGGCTGAAGTCCCGGGGTGTCCAAGAGGACTCCGAGCCGCTGGGGCTGGGATACGGACGCAGAATGCGGCGGACCTGGCAACAGCGAGCTAGTTCCTCGTCGCCCAATGCAGTTATTCCCAGGAGACTGGGGCAGAGGTCCATAGGAGCTGGTGTTGGGCACTCACGCCTCCCCACATCCTCATCCTGAACATGGACGTTTTCCTGGTCCCATTAGTCTGCCCTGGGATATTCCACCTGTGCCAAGCCTTCTGTGGGGCAGACTGTGTTCTCATAGCTGCTTACCTCTCAGAGAGGTCAGATGTTCAGGAGACCCCTAGCTAGAAGTCCTCTCTCCTTGCTAGAGGGTGCCTCTGAGAGAAAACAGGAAGGGGCATGCCCTTCATTATGTTTATCCTGTAGGCATTAAGGACATGCTTACCAAGGGACTGAGCAGTGAAAGAAACTGAAAGGGCCTCTGCAGCTTGTCCTATGGTGATGCCTGCAGAACTGGCCAGAGGGGTATTCCGATAGGCACCCAAAAACCCCAGGGGTAGTCCAGAAAGGGAGACCGGCTAGGACAGAAGCATGATGGGAGGAACTGGGGCTGGAGGCAATAGGCGGGTGGCAAGTTCGTCCAGGTAGACAGGAGCTTTGATGCCAGGACAAAGTTTGTGATTCATTATGAGTACAAGGAAAAACCAATGAGCACTTTTTTCCCCCCATCAATGTGTGGTTGCCTTTCACCTGCCTCCAGCTATGGACCTGGCTTGCAACCTGGTTATATTGCCCTGGCTGGGAATCGAACCAGTGATCTTTGGGTTTGCAGGCCTGCGCCTTATCCACTGTGCCACCAGCCAGGGCAACCAATGAGCACTTTTAAACAGGAAGTGGCACAATCCACTTTTGGTTTTCTCCCACTGTGGAAACTAGATTAGGGGGCATCATGGTGGAGGCTGTTACCAGAGTTCTCCTGTGTTAACTTGGACTTGGGTGGGGGTGGGGGTGGGGGCAGTGGCTCAAGGAAGGCTGACCTGGAATATGTTCTACTGAGGACAGAGCACCCCCAGGTATAGTAGATGATGGGTGCTTATTGAAAGAATGAATGATGAGAGCTGAGGGAGCAAGTAGGAAAACGTCTTATCCTTTCCTGTGTCCCCTACTGAAGAGACAACTGAGTGGCATTTTTTGCAGAAGGAAGGAAAAGTGGCCACCCTGTGAAGCATCAACGGAAGGCACAAAGCCTGAATGTGGCCTACGAGGCCTCAGATGGTGAGAAAGGAGAGGGGACCAAGACACTCAAGGTGCCAACCTGGGAACCTCAGGACTGGCAGCAGCAGCTGGCAAACATCCGCACCATGAGGAGTGGGAAGGACGCACCTGTGGACCAGCTGGGGGCTGAGCACTGCTATGATCCCAGAGTGCCCCCAAAGGTAGGCAGGGGACCCCCTTCTAAACAAGATGCTTGTTTCCTTTCAGGCCTGTGGCAGGGTACAGTCTGACACCTTTTGGCTGGCACCACCCAGAGAAGATGCACATCAGAGTCCCAGAACACTGCACAGTATTGTTTGCTTTATTATGGCCACTCAGCAGGTCAGGGGTACCTTGGCTTGAGGCCTCACACACTCCTGCCAGCACAGTGCTGGATCATCAGGGGCATTCAGTAAGTTTTCTGATAAGAGAGTTTTTTGCAGTTTGGACCTGGTCCTTTGACCACCAGCTGGGATTCTAATCCCAGCTCTACCACCAGCTCACTTGGGTACATGCCTCTTTGGGCCTCAGTTTGCTTATTTGTAAAATGGGTGATAGCCTCATTCACATAGCAACAATAACCAATGGTTGCTGCATTGACATTGTACCAGGAACAAGGCTAATACAGTGACAATTCATTTAAGCCTCACAGCAGGTGCTATTTATTGTCCCCATGTGATGGATGAAAAGCAGGCCCAGGCCAGACTCCATACACCTACCCCAGTTGGCCAGGGTGGGTAGGAGACTGACATCCCATATGTTCCCATGTAGGTAAAGGCCTGGCTAGGGCCTGGCCCACTTTGAGCACCCAGGACCCACCACCATTCTGATCCCTGTCACTGAGCAGGTGCAGAGGTACCAGGTGCTGCTGTCACTGATGCTCTCCAGCCAGACCAAAGATCAGGTGACAGCGGGTGCCATGAAGCGGCTGCAGGCCCGGGGCCTAACAGTGGACAGCATCCTGCAGACGGACGACATCACGCTGGGCAGGCTTATCTACCCTGTGGGCTTCTGGAGGGTGAGCCTAGCCTGTGGTGACCAGGGCCAGGGTTACCACTGGCCTGGAAAAGACATCAGGTGGCTGAGGGGTCTGTGGCAGTGCCAGAGGCCAGGTTGGACATTTCTGGTCATGGGGGCCTGGATGTGGGTTATCACTGGAATCCCCCACCCCTCTGAGCCTCCCACAGTGGGCCAAGCAGTGGGGCTTCAAGCCTAGGACCTGGAGCTCCTTGGCCTTTCCTGTTTGCATCCCACCCCTTCCTTCCTCCACTTCCCCGCCCAGCTGCCTGGCCCTTCCCTTCTCACTGAGACTGCCCACCCACCTTTCCCTTTGTTTACTCCCTGGAGTGTGTCACCTCCTCCCTTCCAGAGTCCCAAGAGGCCACTGCACTGGGCTTGGGTGGGTAGATCTGGTGAAAGTAGCTGTGCGGGTGTGGCTGCTTCCCCTAGGCACTGGTGTGGGTTGCAGTGTGTCAGACGGGTTTTAAATAGCCTTGTCTGCTCAGGCACAGGATGGGAGCCACCCAGCTGGCTGTGTGGCTAGCAGGGAACCCCAGGCTCCAGCCTTCCTTCCTGAAGGCCCAAGTGCTGCTGAACCCAGCTCCTGGTACGGCCTGCCCTACTTGCCTGCCTGTCCTCTGGGGGTAATAATGGGGCTAGGAGGAACCCACGCTGGACCCCACAGACACGTCATTGGCCCAGACAGGTAGGAGGGAGGGGTCCATGCCTGCACTGAGCCTCCCTCTGGCTGCCTGCTGCCCTTGGTTCATTCCTACTTCATGAGGGGGCAGGAGCAAGCAGGTGCCTCTGAGTATTGCCTGAGCAGGTGACAAACAGCTTTGGTTACCTGCGGTTCTCCCTTGGGCCTTGTCCTCCCAGAAAGGACCCCACCTTCTACCTCCAGGACTGAGCCCCCCCTTCTCCCCATCTTTCAGAACAAGGTGAAATACATCAAGCAGACCAGTGCCATCCTGCAGCAGCACTATGGTGGGGACATCCCAGCCTCTGTGGCAGAGCTGGTGGCACTGCCAGGTGTCGGACCCAAAATGGCACACTTGGCCATGGCTGTGGCCTGGGGTACTGTGTCAGGCATCGGTGAGTGGCATGTCCCCATGAGGAGGATGGGGCCAGTTCTCAGCTTGCTGACAGCTATCAGGGTTCCCCATATCCTGTGACCTATGACCCCAACTTAGGTGTCCTCATCCACAACTCAGTCCAAAGGGTCAGAAAGTTGTTCCTAGCACGGAGCTTAGCCTGTCTCACCCTAAGATGAGTCCTAGCAGGAGAAGCTCCCATTTGCTGAGCACCTGCTTTGCGCTGGGCTCCAGGGGTAGACCCAGGGATGGACTTGGGATCTATGCTAACTGAGGGAGAGAGACATTGCACAGTTCTTACTAGCAGGGTAGAACCATGATGGGGGTGTGCACCTGGGAAGACTCTGAGGAAGTGATAACTCAGCTAAGAACTGATGGGTAAGGCAGGAGGCAAGAGGACCAAGGGTATTCCAGGCAAAACAGCATTGGCAAAGTCACAAGATGGGAGAGAGGGCCAGAAGCAGGAGTGAGTGTGGGCAAATTGGGGTGGCATTGTGAAGGCAGGGGGACCCAGGAAGAGGAGGAAAGGGCTAGGGGGATGAGGAGGAAGAGCTTGGGTGGAGGAGCCCCTTCCTGGGATCCCTTTCCTGGGTCCAGGTCTGGCATCTTGTCATCAGAGGATTTCTGTGTGGAGAGACTCTGTCGGGTGCAGTGGCTCTTTCCTAAGGCTTTGCCCAGAGAGTTGGGGCCTCTGAGGCCCTAGCAGGCCCAGCCAGCCCAGAAACCAAAGCTTGACCTGTGACCTCTCTGTACTCCCCAACCCCATTGATTCTCTGGGACTTGTGCATGGGGAGGTGGGAGGGGGTGTAGATGCCCCCAGCTTCTGCAGCTTGTGAAGGCTGCCTCCTGGGGTAGGAGTCCTTATCTAGCACTGCCCATGAGTAGGAGGGCAGCTAGAGGTGGTACCCCAGAGAGCCAGAACTGGGTCAAGGAGGGGCTAGGGCAGGGCCTCCCCCGACTAGGGCTCCTGAATATGCTAGCCTCTCAGCAGACACTTGAGCTTATCTGGGTGGCTGTCCTCAGCTGCTCTTTTCCAGGAGTGGTCTGGCAGGACTGTGGTGAAGGGTCCCCTGCTTACTGCCCTGGCAGGGCAGGACTTTGGCAGTAGCAGACACAGCTGACAGGAGCATCAGAATCCTATCCTTTCTGGTTGTCTGTGGGCCCTGTCACCTGTAGGAAGATCCTCGGGAGAACAGGACTTGCCTCCCAGGGGCTTTCCCAGGAGAAACCTCGATGAGAAAAAGCTGATCACACCTAGGTGACCTTGGGCAAAGCACTTGGCCTCTTTGAGCTTTGACCAAAAAGCAGAGGAAGCAGTTGCCCTTCTGGACCAGCCCACAGGAGGTATATAATGTGGCCCTAGGCTGAGCCTCTGAGTGACGGAGAGCAGTTGCCTCCATGTTAAGCAAGAGGAACTGAGCTTGCGGGACCCAGGGCTTGTTAGCATGGAAAGAAGCAGATGCAGGGACTGGCTTTCTCTTTGACAAACAGGAAAAGGAGGCCTGTTGATCAGGGTCCCAGGCTGAGCCCTGGAGTGACATGTGAAGGGGAGCAGGGGCTTCGGTCCAGGTAGATGACAACCCCAGCTAGCCTGGCTGTACTTCCCACTTTCCTTTACAGGTGCTGGCTCTGCAGGCAATTACCTCAGGCTGGCACCCACAGCCAGTGACTGGGCCAAGAGGCACTGCTCTCTGCACCCAAATGAAGGCCCAAGTCCTCTGGGTTCTGGCTACAGCCCCTGCTCAGTAGCAGGGTGGGCCCTCCTCAGAAGCTCCATGTGGAAGGCCAGGGAGACTCAGGGTCCCTACCAACCTGGGCTAAGAGTGAACCCATGGGCAAGAATGGGGTGGTCTGCTAGTATGCCCCATATTCACCCTGCCCTGTCTCCAAACAGCAGTGGACACACACGTGCACAGAATTGCCAACCGACTCAGGTGGACCAAGAAGGTGACCAAGTCCCCAGAGGAGACCCGTGCAGCCCTGGAGGAATGGCTGCCCAGGTGGTGTAGCAGGGGCTGGATGGGGCTCCCCTCTGTCCCTCCCTCCATCCCTGTCCGTGCATTAACTCACTCCTACCCCCACAGGGACCTGTGGGGTGAGATTAACGGCCTGTTGGTGGGCTTTGGCCAGCAGATCTGTCTGCCTGTCCGACCACGATGCCAGGACTGCCTCAACAAGGCCTTGTGTCCAGCTGCACAGGGTCTCTGAAGGCAGTGTCCGTTCTGCACCTTTGCTGGGGAGCTGTAGCCTGTTGCTAATAAAGTTTGGGGTTTTATAACAGTTGGGATCTGCCTTCTACCCTTGGTAGGGTGCATGAGCTTTGTGTTCCCATTACATGTCTAGAATGGGGCTGCCTAGGAGGCCAGGATGTGGATGTGACAATCTGGGCTATGTACGTTGGAGAGGGGAAGGTGCAGGAGCCCAGACTGAAGAGATAGATCATGGAAGCCAGCTGTAGCTTGCTGCTGGGAAGCCTGCTGGGAACACTGGAGGCCTAGGCTTCCTCCCTCCCTCAGCAGCTGGCTGGGGGCCCAGAAACATCCCCTCTCCTGAACTCGGTTCCTCCTGAGAGCCTGGGCTCTACCAGGAGGCCCCACCCCCAGTGCTTACAGAGCCACCTGGCCTCCAGAAGAATACCAGGAGGCCCAGGCTGTGTGCCACAGGGCATGAGGCCTGACCTTCCTGTATCTGCTGGGAGGGGCAGCAGGGCTGTACGGTGGGGTTTCAGGGGCCCAGAAAGCTTCATGGGAGATCCCAGCAAGGGAGCTGGGCCTCACCAGGCAGAGGTGAGCAAAGGCCTCAGAGTACCAGAGGGTCAGAGGAGGGCAGGGCTCCCAAATGGGCTGGTGAGGAGGGAAGAGAGTGGGAACTGAAAGTTTGGGCTCAGCCACTAGGTGGATGGATTCGGGGAGGGGAAGTGAAAGAATAAGACCCAGTTTCCAGCAGCTGAGACTCTGGGAGAGGCAGGCCAGGCCACTGTCTTCCTACCTAGACCACCATCCCTCACCCCCCAAGAGCTTAGGAAGGACAGAGGCACCCAAGGCTCTGAGGAAGGCCTGTTTATTCCAAAGGCGCAGACGCGCTATGGCTTACAGGGCAGACAGCAACGTTGGTGAGTTTCAGGGTAGTCTGTGGTGTCTACTAGGGGAGCGCTTCAGGCAGGGGATGAGCCCTCCTGGGCTAGGGTCTCACGCAGCCACATACCCCAAGCTTGGGGGCTGTGGTGCAGGAACAAGGAGCCTGTCCAGAAGCTGCCCTTATCAGGGGCAGGAGACCCCCATTTTGAGGCCCCTGGAGAACCCAGGCCAGGTCCTGCACCCTATATCCCTGGTGTGGTGGGTATATAGGGGGCCTAGTCTACTGAACCCCCACACTACAGAAAGCAAAGATGGAGCTGAGGGGAAGCTCTTACAGCCACATCTGGCTTCCCCAGCCTCACCTGAAGCCCCCTCAAACAGCTTGCCCACCCCCTCTCTGTCCCAGGAAGTCTCTGGGATTCCCACCCAGGATGGCTGCTGCCGAGGAGAAGGGGGAGGAAATGGTTTGTAGAGAAAGGTTTGTTTTATTGCAATTATTTAGAGAGCACGTCCTGGTGGGGGTAGGGGCTCTGGTATTAAGTGGAAACATGTGTGGAGCTGGAGCTCTCATCAAAAAAAAAAAAAAAAAAAAAGCAAAACCACAGATTCCTTTAAGTCAGCAGGCCCGGGCAGAGCAGGAAGAGCCTGGCCTCTAGGGTCACACTGCTGCCCCTCCCTTTCTCAATGTTTCTCTCACATACTGGGGGCTCCCTTTCCCCAACCTTAACTGCCATGTTCCTTCAGCACCCATGGTCGGGGGATCAGGACGGAATCACTGAGATGTGAGTTGGTTCCTGGGTGGTGGTGGGACCACCATGGCTTCTGGGAGTGAGGATGCACCTCCTTTAGTCCACCGAGGCCTGGGGAGCTCTGGTCTGGACCCAAGGGGCGTGGCCCAAAGTCCATGCAGGGAGGAGGCCCAGGTCTAGCAAATGGATAGGGAAGGGCTCAGAAGTTGCTGAAGATCTCACGCTTCCGATTCCAGTCCATCTGCGGCGCCCGCTTGTTGACACGGGTGGCTCTTGCCTTCTCCTTGGCCTCAGCTGCTGTAGGGCTCAGGTGGAGGCCACTCTCCTGAAAAGGGTCATGCTTCCAGGTGCTGCCATCCTAGGGGCAGACAGATGGCCAGAGTGAGCCCTGGCCCCAAGTCCCCAAACTAATCCTTCCCAAGAAACTCATACCAGAAGCCAGGACTCCTGGTGGGGCTGAGGCAGTGGGCCCAGGAAGGTTTCCTGGAGGGAGGTGCCAACTGCCCAGGTTGAAATTTCCGCAAATACCCACCCTAAAGGCCTCTCTGGCTCACCCCCCAGTATAGCAGAGGAGGTGGGCGGACATTCGCTACCTCATTATCCTTGTCTAAGCTGGGGACAAGCTGATGAACACCCTGAACCACCATTGACCTAGGAAACCAAGGGCAAGGCGTAGCTTCAGGGGCCATGCCCAGGAGTCACTGGTGCACACACCAGAGCTGCATTTATTCCTTCATTCGACAGTGGGCACCAAGCCTATATTACACTCCAAGCCCATTGTAGGTAGGACTCTGGACACTGAACAGTGAACAGGCAGTTGGCCCAGCCCTGAGGGTCTCACAATAGGGAGGGGCGGTTTTGATGCTCCCATCACCCACATGAACATCACCCAGGGCAAAGCCAGGGACAGTTTCCTGAGGAGAAACAGACTCCAGGGAACCAGACCATGCCCAACAAGAGAACAGCAGGAGCAGCAGCCCTAGGGCTGGAGGTGCCTGCCTGCTGCATGGGGCTGGAGTGTGGCTGAGGACAGGGCCCACAGGGGGCATTAAAGCTGGGGATGTTGGGGCTAGGTTGGGTGTCTCAACCATGAATATACAAAGACAGAGATGGGCTCTGTCAGGCCTGGGGATCCACAGAGGTGCCCCTGTGGTCTCCTGGACACACACACCCTCTCACCTGGGTAGGGCTGGTCCCATTGGTGACTGGTGATGGCAGTGGACCTGTGGAGACACTGTATCAATGGCTACCCAGCCACCCTCAATTCCACCCCACCCCAGGCCGCCAGGGCAGCAGCCCACCTTCCACATGCTCCTCAGTGGGCGTGACCCGAAGCCTCTTGAAGTGTTCATCTGTTTCAGGGTCCACCACCAGTAGCCGGGCCTCATCCTCCTGTGCTTTGATGCTGGCAACTACCTCTGCATGGCGCAGCCCCTCCACATTCTGTCCATTCACCTGCCGCCAGTAGCATGGGGATAGCACTGCCTGAGGGCAGGCCCCCACCAGCCCCCCAAGCTGCCTGGCCAGGTGTGGCATCAAATATTAATCAATGTTGTCACCAGCCATGGCAGCAAGAGGAATACCAGCTCAAGTTCCCAGAAACTCCCCTCCTCCCAGGGAGGACCTGAGGTTCAGACACAAACGGGGGACACAGGCACAAACATGCAGACGGGGGACACAAGCACAGACATGCACACGGGGGACTATGCACACAGGGCACCTGACACCCCGAAGCCTCAGTGATGGGTACCTCAATGAGTCGATCCTGGGCACGGAGGCCAGAGTGGGCAGCAGGTGAGCCCGGGTCCACCGAGCGAATGTACTGTCCTGGCCGGGACTTGTCACTGTGCAGGTTGAACCCATAGCCCTGGGGGCCCTTTAGCAGATGGCAGAGCCTGGGACGAAGCTCCCTTGCAGGCCCATTGACATCCTATAGGAACATGGGACTAGGGGTCAGGTTCCAGCTCTGATCTCTCACCCCCTGAGGCCACTGACATCACCCCATGGCCTCTGGCGCCCAGTATGCAGCACAAGAGCAGCGGTTGCAGGCAGAGGGTAGCCACAGCCCCTCACTGGGCATCAGCCCCTTCTCAGCAGCAGAGACAAACACTGTGTACCCTCACCTGGGGGCCCCATTAAGCTGCCTGTGACTGACCTCCAGCTGTGATATCTTGGGCAAAGCTTTAGTTTCCAATCCCTAAATGACTTCTGATGGGGCCAGGGGCATTGCGGATGTTGGGAAAATCAACAGGCTCAAGGAGCACAGGCCGGCGTCTTCCCTAAGAGAGGCCAGGTGAGACCAACTGCCACTCATCTCAACATCTGGGATGGCTGTCCTCGTGGGCCCTGCCTGCAAGCACCCTCCTCCCTCCCTCCCTCCCTCCCTCAGTGTGGGGCTGGCAGAGTCCTAGGCTTAGGCAATTTTGTTTTCTCTTCCACAGGGCTAGTGGCAGTGCTACTGTGTTTGCTTTCACATTCCACAGCAAGCTGGAGCCACCCCCACCCCTACCCCAACCCCCACCAGAGACAGAAGGATGGCGGCTGGGCTGCTGCCCCAGTGAGAGGCCTGAGGGTGGCGCCTGCCCTCCCGCCCTCCCTTCTGAGACACGGAGGCCTCTGGTGCCCTGAAGGTCCCCCATCAATACCCCAGGGCCCTGCCTTGCTTTACCTCTGGCATCCTGCAGTAGGGCTCTGGGCCAGGAAGCTGTGCCAGCAGGGGCTAAGCCCCAGGACCCCTGCCCAGCAGGGGCCTGGGGCAGTCAGTTACCACCACAGTGCCGAGTGGCCAGCGGCTACTGGTGCTCAATTAAACATGGCGGTGGCCGGAGAGAGCAGGCAGGCAGCAGCTCAGGTTTCCAGGGACGCTGGGGCTCAAGTGCATGTGCAGGTGAGTGTTCCGGGTGGGAGTGCTCACCAGGCCCCTCCCTTACGGGCGGTAGAGGGACCTTGGGCCAGGCTGGGGGTAGCACTAAAGACAGGGTCCCTTAGCCTTTAGGGTAGGCCTCTAGATCCTGGGTACCTGTCTCCACTGCAGCCCAGGCCTCCCCCTGGACTATTCTAGCCTCCAGGCCTGTTACCTGGTTCCAAATCCCATATCTGACTGTGAATATTCTGGCCTGCTAGTTGGTGGCCACCCAGCTGTGGGACCAAAAATGGCTTTCCTCACAGGGTGGGTGCCTTGTTCCAGGGTTGGGGCCTTCCTATCTGTTGGGAAAACCCTCTTCCTGTCCAGCCTGTGCCCCTCCTCCAAGACCCTTTCTCTAGTCTCCAAAGCTGGCCCAAAACCCTCTGAGGACCCCTCACTGCAGACTACCATCTAGCCCCATAACCCCAAGAACTCCAGGGACAGAGCAGTGGCTCTTCACTTCTCTATGGGCTGGGCTGGGCTGGGCTGGGCAATACAGTCTGAATTGGGGGAGGTGTGAGACCCCAGATTCTCCACAGCCCCATTATACAGATTCATGTCCTCTCCAGACAAACCTGGAGGTATAGATGTGCAACTTGGAAGAAGGCCCATGCCTTCTCAGAGGTGCCTCTCAGGTACAGACTGTCAGAGGACAGGCCCCCCAAGGCTGACTGGGACAGAGCCAATCCAGTGCCAGAGCCATGCATGGAACCTGGAAGTATGACATGACCACACCTGGAATGTGGACATGGGCCCAGGTGCAGAGGCATATCCCATGGTCCAAGAGACCAGACATCCAAACATATGCTCGCAAACATGCTACATGGACACACAAGGCAGCCCACACCTATGACAGGACAGCCCAATGGTAGAGGCCCTGTGGCCTCTTCCCACGGCCTCCACAGTAACCTTCAGGGCAGGGTCTGTCAAAGTCCCAAACAAAACGGGAAAAGGATTTAGGGGGGCATCAACTCAGGGGACATCCAGAACCATGAGGCCAGGCTCAAGTCACATCCGGGTTCAGGACCATACTGGCCTCAACCCAGCACAGCTGACTCTCATCACACAAGCCATGAGGTTTCTTCTAATGTCTAACCTAAATCCCTCTCCTTACAAGCACAAAGCCTAGCACTAGATCCTCAAGATGAGGGGCTGTAATGCAGTGACTCAGCAGGGAGGCCCTGGGGGAGTGCAGGCAACAGTGGGTCTGAACGGGGCGCAGGCAGGCCAGAGCATTGCTCACATTCCTCACTCCCTGCCCTGGCTCCACGTACTTCCTGCCCTCTCCCAGCCAGGCCTTCAGGCTCCCACGGCTCCCAGCGGGGCTGCCCCAGAATTGGACAAGTCTTGTCCTCCCAGCTGTGCCTTTAACCAGACAAAGGGACTGGCATGGGGTATCCCAGGAGCCAGGCTACACCCCCCCCCAGATGGTGACTCACCAGCCTTGGCAGAGAAAGGCCCCGTTGTTGTTCAGGGTCCAGCTTGTTCACACCAGGGTCCCCTCTCCTAACCCTGGGGGACATAAGCTAAACTGACTGCTAGGGTTATCACTGCCCACCCGGTCCCCACCACACCTAACCTGCATAAGCCCCAGGGATGGGCTCTGTGGAGGGGCTCCTGGAACCTGGGCAGATGGTGTGGAATTCCAGGAATGGGCCATGGAAGCAGGACAGAAGTGGCAGTGAGCATCCACCTGGAGTGGCCTGAGCTCTCTGGCTGGCCCAGGCTGCCACCCCATTTATTCACCTCCCACTGAGGCCCAGGCTCCCCAGGGAAAGGTGGGGACATGGGGCTGAGTCACTCTGGGGAACAGGGTGGTGGCTGGGCCACCCCCTCTTACTGAGGGTCCAGCCCAGCACCCCACCTCCCTTCCCACTAGCTAGGTTTCCGCCCCAAGATGGGAAGGAAGTTGCTGCAAGGTCCTGCCCTGCTCCCAGAACTCAGGGCTAGGAAGACCTGGAAGCAAGGAAAGAACCCAGGCCCCAGAATAGGAGATTGTTCTGCTGCAGCTCACAGCAGCCAGCAGAAAATAGCCCCAGAAGCCCTCTTTTTTTTTTTTTTTTTTAAGATTTTATTTCATTATTTTCAGAGAGAAGGGAAGGGAGAGAGGCAGAGGGGGAGAGAGACATCAATGTATGGTTGCGTTTCACCTGCCTCCAGCCACAGACCTGACTGGAGACCTGGTTTGCAACTTGGTTATGTGCCCTGGCTGGGGAATCGAACCTGCAACCTTTGGGTTCGCAGGCCGGCACCTTATCCACTGTGCTACTAGCCAGGGCCAGAAGCCCTCTTATAAAACAAGGCCTTGCGGGACTCTGTTAGCTCATTCACTCTTAATGCCGAAGGACTCCCAGAGCCAAAGGGTGAGGGCACAAGCTTCTTGTGAGAAAGAAAAGGGCCTAGGGTCTATCAGCACCCCTACTAGTTGCTAGTTGCCCTGGCTCTGTTTGGGGGCTGTCCTCTATCATCTCTATCAGCCCCTGTATGTCCATGGAGTGAGTCACCACCTAGAAGACCCTGACAGCTCTCAAAGGGAGGGGCTCGCCACATCAGTGTCCTTCCCCTGACCTACCTCTCTCCTCTCTCTCAGCCCCAGAAAAGGAGGTAACTGAGGCTGAAAGGGAATAAATGGCCCACCACAGCCCTTACCTCCCAGTGGCACCAGGGGTGGGCCCTTCATCCTTCATGAAGGCAAAGCACAAACATCCTGCCTGGCTTCTCCGGTACCCTTAGAACACAACTACGAAAGTATCATCCCCCACCCAGGCCCTGAGCCTCCTGATGCTCTCAACTCAGCCAAACAAAACTAGAGGTCTCTGTCCTCTGGACCTATCCTTACCTTCTGGGGTCCAAATCCCTAGGCCAGCCCCAACCACAGAGGAGCCTGCCAGTCAGGCCTCTCTCTGTTCCTCTAAAAATATACCCACAGACACCCACAGGAAGCCCCCTCCCAGGGTTTCCTGTAGCCCAGAGCCTGAAATAGTAGAGGGGGAAGGCTCCACCCAAGGAGAAGGTGGGTCACCCCATCCTGAAGATAAGGCCTGAGGGTGAAGTTTTCCACAGGAAGGTGAACTCAGCCATTTGTGTCTAAATCAATGGACAAATGCCTGAGGGAGGGGCACGTCCTGGGAGGGGTGTGGGATGCCCAGGAAGGAGGGAGGCTCCAACTTTCAGGCCTGGGAGGGATGCAGCCAGCATACCATCCCAGGACCCCCCTGATATCACAAATCTAAACCTAACACCCCCTATTCCAGCCTTCAGTGGCCCCAGGGCAAAACACAAACTACAGAGCCTGACACCAAGACCCAGAGACAATTCCCCCTCCTTTTAGAATAAAAAGCTCAGGCTTGTGCTCCAGGTCATAGGCATAGAACAAGGCAGATGTTGATTGCCTTTCTGCACACCCAGAAAATTCAGATCTCATACAGCCATTGGGCTTAGGCCAGTGGTTTTCAAAATGGGATTTGGGGTTGAATCCCTTGAAGGAATTTGTCCCCCCCACCCAACCTTTTTTTTTTTAAGATTTCTTTTTTTTTTTTTTTCAAATATTTTTATTTTTTAGAGATATAGGAAGGGAGGGACAAAGAGAGGGAAACACCTATGTATGAGAGAGAAACACCGATTGGTTGCCTGTCACAGGCTTCTGATGGGGGACCTGACCCACAACCCAGGCATGTGCCTTGGTGGGGAATTGAACTGGCCACCTTTTGGTTCACAGGCCAGCACTCAATCCACTGAGCCACACTAGCTAGAGCGAAATTTATTTTTCTTTAAAAATGAAAAAAGGAGCCCTGACCGGTGTGGTTCAGGTGTTGGTTGGGCATCATTCTGCAAATCAAAGGGTCGCAGGTTTGAGCTCTGGTCAGGGCAGGTTCTGTCCCTGGCCAGGGTATGTGTGAGAGGCAATCAATTGATGTTTGTCTCATGCATCGATATTTCTCTCCCTCCCTTCCCCTAAAAATAAATAAATAAAACCTTTTAAAAATAAAAAAGGGAGAAGGGACAGGAGAGACAATAACAGGACTTTCAGGAGGGAGGAACAAGCAGCCCCAGGCTCTTCCTCCTGGCCTCCAGGTACTTCCCAGGTAAGGTCAACCCCCACCAAGGAATACCTGCCCTAAGGTCAGGAGTCTCCAACCCTGGCCTCAGACTGGTGCTAGTCCGTGACCTGTTAGGAACTGGGCGAAACAGCAGGAGGTGAGCAAAGGGCAAGCAAGCAAAGAAAGCTTCGCTGGCTCGAATTATTACCTGAGCTCTGCCTCCTGTTCTCTCCCGCCTCCTGGAAAAATTATCTTCCAGGAAACTGGTCCTTTGTGCCAAAAATGTTGGGGACAACTTCCCTGGAAGAGCATCCCCTCCAGTAAATCCCTTTCCAGCTCTCCATCCTTGAAGGATAGATGAGGGTGTCCCAACCCTTTAGACCAGGGGTGTCAAACTCATTTTCACCGGGGGCCACATCAGCCTCACAGTTGCCTTCAAAGGGCCAAATGTAATTTTAGGACTGTATAAATGTAACTACTCCTTAACAGTTAAGCGAGCCAGGTAGAAACAAGGTGCTGCACTGGATGAAACAACATGGAGGGCTGGATTTGTCCGGAGAGCCTTGTGTTTGTCACCGTGCTTTAGACCATCAGATGAGAACTCAGCTTCTAGTCTCCTCGGGCTGGCCCCAACCAGGCACTGCCCACAGAAGAGGGCCATCCCCCAGCCCCCAAGGCCTTCAAAGAACAAGGGGACAAACACAGGGACAGAGCCACAAACATATACCAGATATAGGCAAAGAGCTGGACATCCCAGCAGCCCCTCCCTGGGTTGGGTTCCTCAGCCCCTAGAAGGGGTGGGGGCCTTGTTGGAGTGGCCCGTCCCTAGATCGGGTGGCTCTGAGCAATCTGGGAGAGGGCCAGGGGCCAAAGACCAGGCTGCCCTGATCCTAACCAGCTTAAAACAGTCTAAGGTTAGAAAGAGTATAGCCAAGAGGGTAGTTGCGATTGGGGCAAGGAAAGGCCCTGAGAGATAGAAGAGACTGAGACAGTGACTTCTGGAGGTGACCAGAAACAGACTGCTATCAAGAGGCCAAGATAGTTCTGAGAAGTCAGGGTGGTCCCTGTGGGCAGAATCTGCCGTACCTTCTGGCCATCCTTGGAGCCAAGGCTGCCTGCATGTGTCCAGACTGGCTTTGGCTCCCAGAGGTCATGGGCGGGTGGAAGACCTTGCTGGGCCATCTCCTCAGTGCAGGTCAGCTGCCGCCGGCGCAGCTCCTCGTCCGTCTCCTTGTCTACCACCAGCAGCCGGGTCTGCCCTTCTACAGCCTTGATCCTCTGCACCACCTGGGACAGGCAGGTGGGAGTGGGTCAGCAGCCAGCTCTCTGGGTAGCACACGAACAGTGGCACCACTCAAGGCTGGCGGGGCTCGTGGGCAGGCAGCAGGGCTACTAGGAGTGGGTGGTTGAACCAAGTGGCCTGTTGGCTCCACCCCCTAACCCTGGGCTCCAGCAGCTCCCTCCCTCCTCTGCTGGGGTTCCTGACACTAGGGCTCAAGCTGCAAGGGCTGCAGTGTGGTCCCAGGGCCTTGCCTCAGCCCAGGCTCTTCTCTAGGAGGAGATGGGAAGCTGGGTAAGGCAACTGTGCAGGTGTGCATCCATTTGTTTCAGGTCTGCCTTTCAGTCTGGGTTTGAGAGAGGCATCTCCCGGTGTCAGTCTGGGTGTGTCGGTGCCTATTTCTGTTGTTCTCAGTGGTAGAGCACAAAAGTCTAAACCCCTGCATCTAGGCCATCTGTTTGCTCCAAACCATGACCATAGACCCATTCCTGCTGGACCTGCAGAAGGTGAAAGCCCTGGGTTCCTTTGGCAAGACACCTACTCAGGAACCACACTTGAAATAGGATTTTCACCCAACACAGAGGAGGGGAGGGGCATGTCCACCTGTGGGACACATGTGGTGTGTGGACATCTGCATGTCTATACAAGTGCCTATGAAGTGTCTAGAGCATATGGGTGGCCATGGGGCATGCATGCCAGTGTGTGCCTTGCAGGGAGAAGGAACAAGTGCTCATTTGGCACTGGGTTAGGAAGGATAACATCTCCATCTCCACCCCAAAGCCTGGTAGAAGGCAGACAAAAGGCCCCCATCAGCTACTTGGCAAAAACTCAACAGAGAGGAAGGTCTGAACTAAACCCATGTTTTCCCTGGCCTTCCTCTACCCCTCCTTTCTCCCTGCGCAGTAGAACCCAGCACCTTGTTGCTTCCCAACTGTGGTACCCAAAGGAGTCACTCAATATCTTCAAGCATCAGTTTTCTTGTAAGATGGGAGCTGTAATTGCCCATCTTCCCTTCTGGGGCGATGGGAGGTGGGGGGTGTTAAGTTCTTAAGACTAGCAGCCAGAGGCCTGAGGCAATAGGGGCAAGAGTGGCAGTAACTGTTAAACAGTGGCTAGGTGCCAGGTTTGCCAGCACCTCCCTAGGCCCTGTCAAACCAAGTCCTCTGGCTCTGATGCCCACCTTCCTTCAGTAAACAGCCTTATTGGGTTGACATTCTGGGTGGAAAACAGGACAACAGGTGGGTGAATCAACAAGGACCAAATACATTAATCTCTAAGCCCCAATGCTGGACATCCCAAGCATGGATGTACAGGTGCTGGAGAGACACAGAGGAACCTGAGCCAGGAGTGGCTGTACCCAAGCAAGGTGAGTCACTGGCCAATGGGAGATAGACGCCCCCAGGGGTCAGAACCTGCAGAGATGAGACACACTGCCCTTCCTCTGGCCTTTATCTCCAGCTGTAGGAGGCAGGGGCTTCAGCCTGGCGGCCTCCAAGGAAAAGAATGTACTGCCACCAGCAGTGATTCCCACTGGGGCAAAGACACCATCAGTCAGGACACCCACAGGAACACCAGCTGCCAACACACACTGACGACTAACACACACAAGCAGGTAGGTTGACACACAAGCCTGGACACACACAGAGCAGCTCACACACACATTTAAGAGTACAGATCTGTCCGCACATACAAGTACGTACATACATAGAGTGCAGACCTGTATATTCACATGCACAGTCCAGCCCACACATACTCACTGATGCAGGCCCTTAGTGTGACACCCCCCAGCTACCCATAGACAGTTATGTGTGCACATGGGTACCCCCAAAGGGACCTGCACACTCACATACGTACACAATTGTGTGCATGTGTACACACATAGAAAAGTAATCAGGGCATCCCTTGCACAGGGACCTCCCCAGGGTGCCCACACTTTTATACTTCGCACACTGAGGCCAGAGCAAGCCAAAAAGATCAAGAGAAACGAGCAACGGAGCCGCAGTGCGGGCTCCTCCCTGCCAGGATTTCCCTCTGTGGTGCAGGACCCAGCTTAGTGGGAGGGTGCTAGGAAGGCAGCCGGCAGCCGTTACCTAGGTAGCTACGTCCCCCAGCTCCCAGAGTAGGGCTACGCAGGCCCTGGTTCGACCCCCTCCTAGTTCCAACCAGAGAGAGCTGAGGCCTGGGAGCAGGCAGTGCCGGGCCAGGTGGTCGTCGGTGTCTCCATGAACACGCTCCCGGGGAAGGGGCCGGGCAAGCCCGGGCGGGGCGCAGGCACCCACCTGGTGATGCGTTTCACCCTCCACGTTCACGCCATTAACCTCCACCAGGCGGTCTCCAGCGCGCAGCTCAGCCGCCTCGGCCGGGGAGCCTGGCTCCACGCGGCGGATGAACTGCCCGCGACGGCCCTTCTCGCCGTGCAGGTGGAAGCCGTAGCCGTGCTCGCCACGCACCAGGCAACACAGGCGCGGCCGCAGCGGCTCTGGAGTGGCCATGGCGCCGGCTACCCACCAGCCGGCCGCAGGCTGGCCACCGCACTTACAGCCGCCGCCAGCAAGCAGGGGCCCGGGATGACGCTGGAGACCCGGCGGCGGCTTCCACAGCTCCCGCTAGGCTCCCGTCGCCTTGGCCTTGGGCTGGAACTCCGCTGCGACACCGCCCCCGCACCGCCCCTTCCCCGCCCCCTCCGCCCCCGCCCTGGGTCCAAGCCATCCAGGCCTCGCCCCTGTCTCGGAGCTTTGCCAGCCCAGGGAAGCCCAGCGGAAGGCTGCTGGAACAGAGGATTCCGAGGCCGTGGGACCCCTTCTCTTTGCCCCCACTCTGAGCAGCGTCCTCGGCATCAACACTTTTGCCTCCTATTCCAGGCACATTTATTGAGCACCTACTGCATGCAGTGCACTGCACCAGGACAGGCTCTTGAGGTGAGAGAGGGGAAGTGTGGAGGGAGGGTCCCTAAGGTTGAAGGAGTCCCACACAAGGGACAGAAGGTAACAAGGGCCACAGCTCTACCACCCTCTTTGGGAAGCGCCACCTGCACAGCAGTCCATGTATCTGGATCCCTCCTGCACAAACAGCTGCCCTGGCCCAGCTCAGAGTCCCAGAATAGTTCAGGGGGCAAAAAAAGGGGTTTGAAGTAACATGACAGCAGTCCCTCCCTATCTACTGGAGGCCAGTAACAGAGTAACTCCCTGGCCCTCCCCAGAAGTGTTTGCTCTGATCTGTGCTGTGTGTCTCTATTAAACAGTCCTCCCTCATCTCCTCCCTGTGACAGGGCCCCTCTCTCAAGACCCTACCCATTGAGGATGACTGAAGGATAGAGTAAGGAAACATGCTTGTCTGGCTGAGACAAGAGAGTCTTGGTTCTCCCTCCCACCAATCCTGACCTGGGATGAAATATGCTGCAGACTTTGGCCTCTGAGTTCTGGCCTGTGGTCAGCACTCACAAGTGCTGTTTCCAGGAGCAGGAACCAGGGTATCTCCCTCTGCTGATGACTTTCCTCTCCCTCCAACCTCCCATCCCCTAGCCTCTACATCCTGGAAACAAGAGGGTCCTCTTTCTCCTGACCAGACAATAATAATCACAATGGAGAATCATTTATACTTTGCCTGCCTCATAGTGTATTTTACATGGGATAACCGAGGCTCAACCCATTTTACAAATCAGGAGACAATGTGGAGAAGGAAGAGACACAGGCCAGGTTGCCCAACATCTCCTGGGGCCAGGACAGTAAGATTCCAAGTCCACACTCTTCACAGCCCAGATACAAAGAGATAGCTGGCTGCAGGCTCCCCTTCACATGTACCCATCCCCAGCACATATCTGATCCCCAGGAGTCAGGCACAGCCAGCCCAGACAGTTCCCCATAAGGGCAGCAGCAGGCTCTGCTCAGGCCCAGTCCTTGCTGCTACTTCTCTCTCCAGTGCTCTCAGCCTGGGCTCCCAGCCCCCACCCAAGCACAGGGCCCGCCCTGGGCAGAAGCCCCTTGGGTTTCCACACCCCAGCTGCTGCCCCTAAAAGCCACTTAGGCCAAAGCTGCACGGCTAGTCCCCACCCCCACCTCTGAGCTCCTGGCTGATGCTGCCATTGGTTTCCATCAGGTTGTTTGCCTGCCCAGAGGTTGCCTGTCTGGCCTGTGACTGACTTCCATGGACTCCACCAGGCTGTGAGGATGAGTGTGGGCAATAAGGTTCACCCTATACCACCCTATGGGGTTACCCCAGAGCAATGAAGACCACCAGGGCCTGCTGGTCTGTAGCTTTAGGGCCACTCAGAATTGAGGGAGGTGGCTGAATAGGAGACCACCAGACAAGGTAGGGCCCCAGGTTTCCTGGGTCAGAAGGCTTGGGAAACCTCCTTCCTACTCCTCCAGATCTGCGTTGGGCCCTTTTGCTTTCCATACCAAAGGACTCAGCAAATGGGTAAAGACTGATGGGAACAACACAACTGAAAGTAAAGGTAACAGGGCAAGTGGTCACAGCCAGTGGCCAGTCACAAACACTGCATCTCAGAATAACAAAGGAGGCCCCAAAGTCCAGGAAATACCAGGGAAGGTAACAGTAACAAAAGAGGGTGGGTAACAAAGGAAACGGGTAATAAGAACAACTAAGTAGAGGCCCAGGAAAGAACTGTAGATAAAGATTCCAAAGGAGGAACAGGCATGAGAGAGGGGGCAGTGTGTAGGGTCCCGTGAAGTAACAGCAGTGAGGAAGAGCGACCAGCAGCTGTCCTGGGCAAGCTCTCCCCTGCGCTTCCTCCAGCCTCAGGCCTCCGGCGCTATGATGGAGGGGAGACGCAGAAAGTGGCAAAAGCAGAGGGCCAGAAGTGTGGACTAGAAGATGTCCAGGAGCTGTGAGATGTTTGTGGTCGCTGGTGAAGGGGTTGGGGAGGTGGGCGGGGAGGCGGGCAGGAGGCTGGAAGCCAAGTCAAAGGTGGTCTGGGGGATTCCCACCCCCACACCCTCACCCACTCCTGCCACCTAGCTAGGCGGGCCTCGCGACTGACGGCGGAGAAAACTTTCAGTGCTTCCCTTCCCTGGGGAGTTGGAGGGTCCACCGTGGGTAAGGAGGGGGCTTTCCTCTGAGCTTTGAGCCTAACTACCTGTTGCAATGCCCCAGCGATAGGCGGAGTCCGGGCATAGGCGGAGCCTTTAGGGTGAAGCAGTGGGCCGAGGCCTGGTCTCAGAGGGTGAGTTTGAGCCATATATTGGGTGAAGCCATGTGTCCGTTGCCTAGGTAACGGCCCAGAGCATCCTCGGCCGGCGCCGCCTCCTTTCCCCCTCCCTGTTGGGCTTTCACGGCCCCGCGGGATAACTAGAACCTCAGGCTTAACGACTCCTCCCTCAGACTACACCAGGCCTCTCTTCTGAGCCCTAAATTGGAGCAGGCGGGACCACGGAGATGGGAAGATATCAGAAGGAGACCCAGAGGAGAGAGGGAGAGATAAGAAGAGAACCTCCAATACCAAAGAGGCCAGGCAGGGTGGCGGGAAACACCGAGAGGACACTTGCCGCAGGGGCTGGGGTTGGGGGAGTTGTGCCCCGCCCATCCCTGCATGGCCCCGCCCACGACCCACTCCAGCCCCTCCCATTGCTGGAGGCGCAGAGGCGGGGCTACAGTCCAGAAGCGCAGCCCCGCAGTGCCACCTGCTGGTTCTTGATGGGATTGCATTACCCAAAGGGCTGCCCCCCAGACCCCCACCCATCTGGCTCCGACTAGGTCCAGCCCTGTTGAGTGATGGTTGGAGTGAGGTGGGCGCACTAGGGTTGCTCGCAATACAGAACATAGAGGTGCTATGAGGGTGGCAAGCCAAGCCAAGCCTCTGACGAGCCCCTAATCAGCGAAGCTTCCTCACCTTGGAGCTAGCACCAACCTCTCTGGACTGGGGTAGCTGAGGGAATATGAAATCTGGCCTTTCACCAAGTGTTCCAGCACTTGTGACCAAATATTTGCTGACCACTTGGTGCCAAGCGCTGGGGAAACATCTCTGAAACCCATGGAAACAGATTTCTGCCCCTTGACAAGCCCAGGTGTGGGGCAGTCCCAAGGGAGACATTTAATCCCACCTGGAGCCCAGGAGTCAGAAAACCCATGGTTTAAAAAATCAAGTTTGAGCCCTAGCTGGTGGCACAGTGGATAAGGAGCCGGCCTGCAAACCCAAAGGTCTCTGATTTGATTCCCAGCCAGGGCAACATAACCAGGTTGCAAACCAGGTCTCCAGCCAGGTCCATAGCTGGAAGCAGGTGAAAAGCAACCATACGTTGATGTCTCTCTCCCTCTCTGCCTCTCTCTCCCTTCTCCTCTCTCTAAAAAATAATAAACAGAATCCTTTTTCTTTAAAATGTTTAAGGCCCTGGCTTGTGGCACAGTGGATAGAGAGCCGGTCTGTGAACCCAAAGGTCGCTGGTTTGATCCCCCAGCCAGGGCACATAACCAGGTAGTAAACCAGGTCTCCAGCCAGGTCTGGAGGCAGGTGAAAGGCAACCATACATTGATGTTTCTCTCCCTCTCTGCCTCTATCCCTTCCCCTCTCTCTAAAAATAATAAAATCTTTAAATTGAAAATGTGTTTTAAATAAATAAATAAAAATAAAAAGTCAAGTTTGAGGAGGAATGGGGGCAGAAGTAGGCTGGGGAGGAGAGTAGAAAGAGGACCTGTGGGGTCTGGACCCACCCCTTCTGACAGTACAGATCCTGGAGCAAAAAAAAAAGAAAGAAAGAAAAAAGAAAAAAAAAAAAATTGGGTGGAGTCAGGGTAACTAAATTCAGGGTAAGAATTGAGAGAGTGGAGTTAAAAATGAGCACCCACATTAGGGGCCCATGTGCAGAGGATGCATCGAAGAGATGAGAAGGAATTGCAAGTGAGGAGAGGTGAGGGCTTCCAGAGGGTATGGGAGCAGTGTAGGGGCTGGTTCCACATGAACATCCCAAAGCCAAACAGATATGGCGCCACCCCTCCTTGTCTCCACTCATTGCAAGGTATCCCAAAGGGAGACCTTGCCATGTGACTGAGGAAGGACTCCAAGGGCAGACAACATCAAAGCACAGTGCCCAGTTGCTTTGACGGTCCAGGACAGTTGTGGAAGTCCGAGCACATACTGGAAAGAATTGAAGAGGAAGCAGGAAGGTGGAAGACCCAGATACTTGTAAGAGAAGAGCTGGAAGAGGGCCCAGGTGGAGGGAGGGCACAGCATATTACATGGCATGG
Organism: Noctilio leporinus; assembly: GCA_004026585.1. Classification (NCBI taxonomy): domain Eukaryota; kingdom Metazoa; phylum Chordata; class Mammalia; order Chiroptera; family Noctilionidae; genus Noctilio; species Noctilio leporinus. The sequence continues at coordinate 115,412 of PVIW01004142.1, read as the reverse complement.
ATGGGGGACTGGAGCTAATAACTGGAAGTGCAAAGGAGGATAAAAGGTGGACAGTCCCAGAGGAGGCAAGGGGACTCAGGTGGGGGACTTTTCCTACATAAAGGGAGAACATGGCTGTGAGGGGGGCAGGGATTCCCACTTTCTCTACAGAAGCTGGGGGGAGGGAGGAGTTCCTAAGAGATCCCTGGGAGATGATAGAAATGTTGGGTGGGCTGCCAGGTCTTGAGGTTCCACCAACTTGGGGAAGAAAACCTCTGCAACCTTGCCAGAGGGCATGATGAGGGGCACCCTGTAGGGCTCCCAAGGAAGCTGGAGTGGGAGTTCTGACTCAGTGAGTTAGGTGTAAGCTCTTGCTTTCCTCTGCACCTTGGTGGGTGACAGCAGGACCCAAGGTCTGGCTTATCCTTCCTTTGGCAGATAATTCTCCCCTCCTGGGAGACCCTGGGATGAAGTCTGATCACCCACACCCCTAAAACAGGAGTAACAGCATTGGCAACAAAGAAATAAGGAAACCCAGGCCCAGGAAGTGTTTTTGCCTCTCTCTCCTCTTCTGCCCCTCTTAGACATACAGATCAAAGTGTGAGGCAGGAGGGGTGTTGGACAGCTAGATGGCTCCTGACATTTGCAGGAGAGGGGTGCAGCTGTTTTCCAGGTAAAGACTACATATTAAAGTACACATGGGGAGGAAAAGGGTCACATGCGAGGCGCAGGAGTCAGGCCAGCTTTATTGGCCAGAGGGCAAAGCCTGGCCAAAGCTCATACCTGAGTCATGCTCAGGGGTGCTGAGGGCAGGGGCTGAGCTCAGGCATGATCTGGATCATGGAGGGAGCAAATGTCACACTCCCATGGTTCCTGAACCCCAGAGGGAGGCAGGAAATCTGGGCTGGCTGAAGCCTGGGACAGAGTGTGTCCTTGGGAATGCATGCTCAGGCTTAGGGTGTCCAAGGGGCCCAGGAGTGTCACTAAGTGCACTGCGCCACATCTAGGGTGAGCAGCATGACCAGCCATGTGGTAGCCAGGATTCATCAGATGCTTTTACCAGGCGCCTGAGAGCAGTGACAACAACAGCAACAATTTGAGCAGCAGTCGCTCATAGGGTCCCCCAACCCAGGGATCTGTACTCCCTTGCCCCATACAAGGGTGTTCATGTAGTTGTCCGCCAGGTAGGATGGGCCAGGCAGGAGTTGGCTCAGCTAGATGGGAGCGCTGTGGAATTAGGGCATTTGGGAGTCTGAGTGCAGGAAGCTATATAGGTCAGAAGTTGGTCCAATTAAAACAGATTGGTAGCCCCAGCCCTGCTCACTCCTTCTGTACCCTCTGGGCTCCTGAGGGTAAGGTGGGGGATGCAGGGAGAAGAGGAGCCCAGGCTGCTACATCAGGGACATGGGTTACTGGAGCACCCTAGCTGCGGAGGCCTTTAGCTGGAACTCATCTTTTTTTTTTTTTTTTTTTTTTTTAAATTAAATTTCTAAGACACACACAAAACACCCTACAACAAAACCCAAACATTTATTTTCTACAGTGAGTTCATTTTTTCTTTCTTCTTTTCATTTTTGTATTTTAACAAAATCACAGCCCTTTATATTTCACAAGCTTTTATTAGCGTTTCAGCATGATTTGGTCAAGAATAATCCTACAAGAGTAGGAACAGACCTAGCTAAGATTTAGCTAGGTCTCATCCTCATTAGCTACTGGGGCTTCATCCGTGGTTGGCCAGCCAGGTCCCAAATTGGACAAAGTATCCCAGGAAGTCCGTTATTTGGGGAGGTTGAGAAAACCTAGAAAGGCAATTCTGAGGCTTAATTTCCTTGGCTGTCAGTACCGCGAGAAGCTCGGCTGTGACAAGGTCCCAGAAGTAGGCTTCCTACCGTTGGGGGATCGCAAGGTAGTAATTCCCAAGCCCCGCAGCAGGGGTTGTGGGAGAGACAAAAGAAAGCCCCTTCCCCAGTTTAGAATCCAATTCACAAGGACTGAGAAAAATTAAACCCAGTATTAAGCGTCAGAAGATTCCCTGCATATATATAACTGCCCAACCTCTGTTGTACACATCAAGACCGAAATAAAATTTTAATCGGAAATTTAAAACGAATTTAAAACGAATTTTGCTGGATGGAGCACATCTAAGATGGAAGGCGGAGGATTCGTGTTGAAATGGACAAGTTGGGAACTGAAAGCGTTTGGATAAAAGCAGCCTCGGGGCAGGAAAGGCCCAGAACAAAACGGTTATTGCCACCCAAGAACTAGAGAGGCCAAAACAGGTTTGAGCGAAAAGCGTCTGGCTTTTCCATTTGCTCAGTCCCAGTTGGAAGCGCACTGTGCAGCCAGCGCCGTGCTCCCGCACTCCCGCCCGCAGCGGAGTGTGGGGGTGGGTAGGGGAGTTCGCTGCTGGGCCTCATCTTTTTTTTTTTTTTTTTTCCAAGTTGTATTTCAGATATTTATTTCTTCAAATTTGTTTATCAGGAGTGACTGAAATAAAAAATATAATTGAGTCCCACCATCATCATGGAAATGACTTTAAAACTAGTCATGAATATTATTGCTCCCCATTTCAACCAGTAAATAGTTACCATTGATAAATAGACGGCCAACAACAGCCTGTCAAGAATGCTCAAGATATGTTACATAACACAACACGCCTGTTCACAGGGGGATGGGGAAGACTATGAAATAATTTATGTAAACTTCTTGATTTCATCATACAAGACAAGCAAAAAGCACCGCCCATGACTCTGAGAACATTGGACCACGCACCCATGAAAAAGGCTTAGCCTCCTTCATCGCGAGCAATCTTCCTCCAGCAGTCGGGTGCACCTGTGTTCATGATATCAGTTTCTTTTCGCCCTGACTGCATCATCATTCGGTGATGAACAGTGTCAAATGGATAAGAAGTCAACCCAGCACCGCAATGATGGACTGTGCATCACCCAGCTGATGAAGATGTGGGTATTCTTGGGATGTGGAAGCATTCCCTTTGCAGTGTCACAGATCTGGAAGTAAGCGGCTGGGTAGAGGATGATACCCTGCACAGACACACTAAAGCCCTGGTACAGGCCCTTAATCCCATCAGATTTGTAGATCTTAACCAGGCAGCCACCCAGGCCTTTGAATTCCCTTTCAGTTCCAGCTTTGCACATATCAGCTGCTAGACCCGTCCGGGCAAAATCAAGTGGATACACAAAACACAAAGAGGTGGCCCCAGCGCCACCACCTGATGCCAGATTTCCTGCAAAGTAGAGCCAAAACTGGGTTCTCTTGTCCACACCACCCAGGAAGATCTGCTTGTATTTATCTTTGAAGGCAAAGTTAAGAGCCTGGGTGGGGAAGTACCTGATGACATTGGCCAGGTTACCACGCCAGAGGACAGGGCTCCCTGTTCCCGGGGGATGAGAACCACACATGCAGTCTATAATGCCCTTGTATGGCTTATCTGCGCTGACTTGCTTGCTGGCTGTGCTGCACCTGCAGCAGCAGCTTGACCAGCTCGATGGGCGCTACTGCTGTCTTGGAGATGCCTCGGTCACTCCACCAGCCAGGAAGTCCTTGATAAAGGACACAGCAGCATCTGTCATGTTGAAAGGAAAGAAGGAGCAGGAGAATGCAGAACTAGATTTATTACCAGCTGGGACTCTTGGGGCTCTAGCTGGAACTCATCTTGACACTTCCCTGAGGGTACCCCTTCTGCCCTCCAGGGATGGGGGGACAGGAACAGAGATACCCTTTAGCTAGAGCTCTTGGAGGTGGGACACTGACACCAACAGAGCAAAGATAGGGAGGCTGGTATAGCCCAGGTTGGGTAAAGCAAAGCTGGATCGGTGAAAGACCTCTATATCATCTAGTAACCTTCTGTGTACTTCCTCCCAGGGGCTGTCCCTTATCTTTACCTAACACAGCTCTCAAATCTATTCCCACACCCTTTCCTCTCCTCTCCCACCCCTAGCTTCTCCCCACAAACCAATTTCCTAGCTGCAGCCGAATGGATGATTGAAACCACACGTTTGGCCACATCAAGCCCTCTCTAAGTGGCTAGGGTTCCCCAAGGCTTCCAGAACAAAGTGTCAGCCCTTCCTCATACCCCAGCTCTTGACTGGGCAGAATAAGGCACTGGCAACCTCCAGCCTCTTCCTTGGTCATGTTCCCCCTAAGACCATTCCTTGGAGGGCCAGGCTTTTTTGTTTTGTTTTGTTTAAGATTTTATTTATTATCTCCAGAGAGAGGGGAAGGGAGAGAGGCAGGGAGGGAGAGAAACATCAATGTACGGTTGCCTTTCACCTGCCTCCAGCCATGGACCTGGCTGGAGACCTGGCTTTTTTTTTTTTTTTTTTTTTTTAATTCCTTATCAAACAACCCATGATTGTACTATCCTCTGTGCTTCTACGCCTGGAAAGTCCTTGCCTTCCTTCTCAACCTGACAAACTCCTACTCATCCTTCAGGATTCCGCTTAAGTAACCCTCATCTGAATAGTTTCCCAGAGTATTCCTCTGGGCCTGTCTGGGCTTAGCAGCTTTCTTCTAAAGGGCCAGGGCTTGACTCATTCTTGCCTGAGCCCCAGCCCAGGGAGGATGAGGATGGAGCCCTCAAGACAATTGGACCCCACCTGGCAACACCACTCCTGGGACACCTTCTCAAATATCTCAAATATCAGGGATCCTGAAATACCTTATTTTGACCTCTAAACAATGTCATGAGGTGGGATAACTATTGATTCTATTTACAATAGAAGAAACTAAGGCACAGGGGAAATTAACTTGTTCTGGATCACCCACTGGGCAAACAATGTGGAGTGAGGGGTCCAACCTATACCCCCAGACCGACTTCCAGTTTGGGGACCCCAGTTGCAGTTCTCCATGGAAACCTCTTCTTGTCCTCTGCCTGTTTCTTCAGTAAAAAGGAAGGGGTGATTCTGGGACTATGGGAACAGTCTGGGCCTATCCTTAGGTTTCTCTCTCTCTCTTCCCCCCTCAGGTTTTTAAGAAGCTATGTGCATTTGTACCCTTGTGTGTAGAGGATAGCACTTGCACCTGAGGCATGAAGAGCCCTAGTGCATTCTGGTAATCACCTTTTGAAACCTGGGAGGTTTCAAAGCAGCAGCAGCGGCCCTTCCTTCAAAAGCCTTGGAGCCCAGCTCCCTAAACTTAATGGTGATGGGTGTGGGGAAGAGGTAAGTGCCTCAATCTCTTCTGTCTCAGAAGAGATGATAGTAGCCACGTCACCTGATTGCTGTGAATGTGAATCATGCAGGCGTGGGTTTGGGTACCTGTGCCTGGCATACTACAGGAGCTCGATAAAAGGTTGTGGCTACCACCTGTTCCAGAGGCTGCCTAGCCCTGCTAAACTGCCAGTGAAAACACTTGGATGGAGGGTGGTGCAGAGATAGGAGCAGGGTAGGGGGTGAAGAGGGGACTCCTGCATACCTGGAGGGTCCTATAGGACCATGTAGAAAGCTGTCCCTGCAGTGCTCCCCTGGGGTCCCTGTGCCTTGAGTGAGCTACCTGAAGACAGCATCAGATTCCACAGGTTAAGGGCTCAGTCCTACAAGACTGACCCTACTCCCCAGCACACTTCAAAGGTTTGTTGCAAGCCTACATGTTTCTGACCAGCTGGCTATAAATCAGATAATCATCACTCACTTCTTGGATTTGGTTCATTTGCTAAAGGGGCTCACAGAACTCAGAGAAACATCCCACTTTAGCTGGGTAGCACAGTTGATTAGACCATCATGCCAATATATCAAAGTTGCAGGTTCCATCCCTGTCAGGGCACGTACAAGAATCAACCAGTGAATGCATAAGTGGAACAACAAATTGATGTCTCTCTAAAATTAATATTTTTTTTAGAATGTTACTTACTAGGTTACAGGTTTATTATAAAAGAATATGACTCCAGAACTGCCAGATGAAAGATACAGAGGGAAAGACACTGGGAAGGGCAGAAAGCCTCCATCCACTCTCTCCTCACATTTCAATGTCTTTACCAATGTGGAAACTCTCCAAAGACAGGTATGCTGCCCTTCTATTTTTTGTTTTTTATTTTTTCTTTTTAATCCCCACCCAAGGACATTTTTTCCATTACATTTAGAGAGAAACATTGATTGGTTGCCTCCAGCATGTACCCCAAAGAGGGATTGAACCTGTAAACTGAAACTCCAAGTGAGTCACACTGGCCCTTCTGGGTTCTTACGGAGGCTTTGAAACCGGAAAAACTTATGTTCATGCTGCCTGTCACCTACCAGACCCCATAAGCAGACACAGGGATTGAATCTGTATGGGCGCTTTATTCAGATGGTCTGCGACCTGAGAAGACAGCAGGTTTGCACTCTAACAGACTGTCCTACATTCCATTACAAATGTGCCCTTTCTATATGAAGGTGTGGGTAAGGAGTTTGGAATTCAGGGGAAAAGTTCATGAGATAAAAGCTGTAGCATTCTTTCATCTGTGTCCTGGGCAGTGGTCATCTCACCTGGAGTACAATGGCTCAGATGCTACCTTGATTGCTTGCAGTCCTCCTGAGGCACAAGGGTGGAACTGCTTATGGTTAGCTGGAGTCAAGGTGGGTCATTCCCCTAGTTCCTGAAATAAGAGCTTTTCACACACATTGATTACTAAGCTTATTAGCTGTTACCTGGACCTAAAATTTTCCAATATTTGAGTCCCCCATCAGCTTCATTAAACTTATGATCAAGTCATTGGGAATTGGCAATTGATTCAACATCCAACCCCTCTCCCATGGTGATGTGTGGCTCCATTGGCAACCAGCCTCCTTTTCTAAGTGCTTCCAAAAGTCACGTCATTAACCTAGCATATGCACTTAGGAAACTCAAGGGGTTTGGGGAGCTGTGATGCTAGGAGCTATGAAGACCAAATATTTTATGATAAATCACAATATTGCAGTCCGCCTTCTAGTCTTTGAATTAGGCCTTTGCTGGGGGTGGGGGTGGAGTCCTCAGTTTCAATGGGCCTGTTTTGCCCGTTATCAGGAATGACTCTTAATAACAGAGTTTGGTGAAAGGGACAGGTATTTTGTTTATTTGGAGGGTATATAAATGTATATTTAAGGTGCAATTATGCCATTTAAAGCCCACTCCCTTTAAAAACACCCCAAAATATACAGTCCTGCCCAATTAGACTAGCTTTAAAGTAGGTAAGCACGTTTTACCATTTTTCAGAAACAAGTTTGCTGCATTTCTCCCTTCTCCTTTGCTCTCCACTCTCAAAACAAGTGAGTTCTTTCCTGTTTTTCAGGCTGCACGTCTGTCTTCGGGTTGTCCAAGGAGAGAGCTTGATGGCGGCCTATGATGTGGTGGTAGGGTGACCAATCAAGGCCACTTGTGAAATCTCCTGCAGCCCTATATAAATTCTTTCATCACCATTCTATAGTCAAAACCCCCCCTCCAGCTTCTTGGGGGGAAGAGGTTTACCCAGTCATTTGCATAATCAAGACACCAGTTACCAGATATAGACATGCAAAGTGATCCTCTCAGAAGAAATGGCTGTGTTCAGTGTCCTATCCCCCAACTGCAAAGTGGGGGATTTTGGCTTTCTCCCACCCTGTAACAATTGGCTCCTTTGGACAGATGTGACACACCTTTCTCCAGAAAAGCTACTCTTTTCCTAATGTAGGATATTAAAATATTGGTCCCTACCTTTGTCATTTAGTGGTTATGGTTTTAACTGTGCTTTCTAACCCTGTTGCTAAATCTGTTGCCCCTAGAATACAGCAGAATGCCAGCTTGCCTAGCAGGGCCAGCCCTGGGAAGCCGAGCGTGCCCGCTGGCCGGGAACTCACATGGACTCTGCAAGGTCCTTCCTCTCATATAAAGGACACGATCCTCTCCACACCCTCACTTTATTAGGGATCTTTGGACCAAAGGCTAGGTAGGACAACATCCGTGTTCAGCTTGAAGCAGCCAGGAGAGCAAGAGACCTCCACCCACGTCCACTGTCCTTTATAAGATTATAAAGTGTTCAAAGTCTGAAAGGGGGGTGTCCCTTTCATGGGCTCAATTTGCCTACCACCAGCAATGACTTTTTATTTAGATTTTTTATTCTTATTCTTCTTCTTATTTTTAAGATTTTATTTATTTTTCAGAGAGAGGGGAAGGGAGAGAGGCAGAGAGGGAGAGAAACATCAATGTATGGCTGCCTTTCACCTGCCTCCAGCTACACACTTGGCTGGAGACCCGGCTTACAACCTAGTTATGATGCCCTGGCTGGGAATCAAACCAGTGACCTTTGGGTTCACAGGCTGGCATCTTATCCACTGTGACACCAGCCAGGGCTGATATTTTTATTATTTCCAGAGAGAGAGGGAAAGAGGCAGAGAGGGAGAGATGTCAATGTATGGTTGTCTTTCACCCACCTCCAGCCACAGACCTGGCTGGAGACCTGCCTTGCAACCTGGTTATGTGCCCTGGCTGGGGAATCAATCCAGCAACCTTTGGGTTCACAGCCAGGGCTACCAGCCAGGGCTCAACAATGACTCTAAATAACAGAGTTTGATGAAAAGGAAAGGTATTTTGTTTATTTGAGGGGTATACAGATATATGTTAAAAGTGCAATTATGCCCCATTCCCTTTTAAAATACCCAAAATATACAGTCCTACCCAATTAGGCTATCAAAAGATACCATCTTTCAGGAACACAACAGTTCTCAACTTAGCATTCCAGTTATAAATTCAAAGTTTTCAGCAGCTGCTATACCCAATTAGGGGAGGATCTTGAGCATGCTCCCCAATTCTTATACCACAGGTAATTCCCTATCTTTGCACAAGCTGCATGTCTTCTTTCTCCCCTTTGCTTCCCCTTCTCAAACCAGGTGAGTTCTCAGGATGAGTGTCTGCAGGTCATCCAGGACAGCAATACAGCCCATATGTGCATGTCTGTCCAGGTGAGAGAGAAACGGCGTGTCTATAGCCCTATTTTAAGCTGTAATGGCAGCCTGTGACGCAGTGGTAGGATGACCAATCGTGGCCACCTGTGAAATTTTGTGCAGCCATGTAACTTCTTTCATCACCCTCCTATGGCCAAAAACTCCTCCCATCTTCTTGGGGTAAAAGGCTTATCTGGTTATTTGCATAACCAAGACACTAGCTACCAGCCACACATTCAAAGTACCTCTCTCAGGAAAAATGGCTGTGCTTCAGTGTCCCACCCCCATCCTCAAGCTACAAAGAGTCAGGGATTTTGGCTTTCTCTTACAAGAGTGGGAGGCCGCTGTCAAGGCTTAAAGTTGGTGGCAGCCATCGAACTTCTCTCTCTCCTTGATGACACTACAAGCAGACATGCTGCTGGAGAAATGGGAAAGAACTCACCTGATATGGGCGGGGGGGGGGGGGGGG
>PVIW01004142.1:0-105976 GCA_004026585.1 Noctilio leporinus | reverse complement strand
CCTTTCTATTATAAAGCTAGCCTAATCAAGCAGGACAAGTATTTTGGGTGTTTTTAAAGGGAATGGGATTTAACGGCAGAATTGCACCTTTAATGTAAATTTGTATACCCTTCAGATAAAATTCCTTTTCACCAGTTTCTGTTACTGAGTCATTCCTGGTGGTGGGCAAAATAGGCCCATTAAAACTGAGGACCCCTCCCCCCCTCCACCACCAAAGGGTCCTGTTACAGGACCACTCACAGCAAATCACTTAAGTCAAAAGATACTGGGCCCAGGAATCCAGTCAAGATGGTGGCATAGCAGACATGGCTTGCCTCTTCGTACAACCACATCAAAATTACAACTAAAATGTAGAACAACCATAAGCCAGAACTGTCAGAAATTGAGGTGCATGGAAGTCTGATGACTACAGAATTAAACCACATTCATTGAGATGGGTAGGAGGGGCACAGATGCAAAACTAGCTGGTCCCTCACCCACATGTGGTGATTAAAAATCCAGGAGGGATATCTCAGGATCGAGGAGTCCCAATCCCACATCAGGCCCCCCAATCCAGGGTTCCAGTGCTAAAAACTTCCCACAACTTCTGGCTGCAAAAACCAGTGGGGATTGAATCGGTGGTAGAAACTGCCAGAGCCCCAAGCAATCCACACATGGACTCACCTACTCAGATTCACTCCCTCTGAGCTCCAGCACCAGGGTAATACCTTGAAAGGCAAGAGTGGTATATAGGAAGTATGTGAGCACACACTCAAGAAGCTGTGTAAGTCAGCCCTTCATGTTTTTTTATTTCCTGTTTCAGACAACCATTGTTTTCATTGCTCTTTTCAATTTTCTATTGAACTCATACTAAGGAGGACATCTCTCTGCCCATCATCAGCTGTGAAGTGTGTGTTCCTTGGTCTAAAGAGATATAACCTGGTAGTACAAACTGGTATTTTCCCATTCCAATTCTTTTTTTTTTTTTTTTTAATGATTCTATGTATTCATTTTTTTAGAGAGAAGAGAAGGGAGGGAGATAGAGAGGATGAGAAACATCAATGTGTGGTTGCCTCTGGCCCACAACCCAGGCATGTGCCCTGACCAGGAATTGAACCTGGATCCCTTCTTTCGCAGGCCAGCCCTTAATTCACTGAGCCACACTGGCCAGGGCTCCATTCCAATTCTTAATAGTATTTTGAGTGCTGGTACCTGTCATTTGGTATGCAAACCCAGTGTAAAGTTAAAATATCTATTCTATAAGGACCCATTGATAGTCCTAAGAGGCCACTGGCATTGATCCAATGTAATCCACTTCCAGGGTTAGGTGGGTCTTTTCAGAGCCATCTGTAGTGTTGTTGAGAGAGAGAGAGAGAGAGAGAGAGCAGTTCCTGTTGGCATTCTTGTGCCTTGCAAGATGCAAGAGGATTAGGTCTAGATTCAAACCATCACTGTACTGCTGCAGCCTGCCATGTCCACTCATGTCATGGGCTGCTGAGGTGGCCACCTCAAGTGAGCACACCAAAAGGCCTACTTGGTTCCAATCACTTACAAACCTGGAAGGGGGATCTTCAGATGGGAATCAACAACATGTCCTACTTTAATGCACCCCTCAACTTCCCAGAGACTTTCAGAGTAACACCCTACCTTTAATAGGCCAGGTTTCCATTGCCCTCATGTCTGACCAGATGACCAGGCCATTGGTTATTGCCCATGATTGAGCGAAAAATCAAACGGGTGATCCCTGGCTGTTGGCTCAGTGGATAGGCGCCAGCCTGTGAACCCAAAGGACGCTGTTTGATTCCCAGCCAGGGTACATTACCAGGTTGCAAGCCAGGTCTCCAGCCAGGTCTGTACCTGGAGGCAGATGTTTCTCTCCCTCTCTCTTCCACTCTCCTAGAGAATAATAAAATCTTTAAAAATACATTTTTTAAAAAGACTGTTAAAAATTAACTTCCAATAATATATGGGGAATTAGAAATAGGGTGTTGAATGATAACTAGTTCAAGGGACAATGAGGTCCCAAGTCTTGCAAACATCTATTATGGACTTTATGCCTTAAAGGACTCCATTACTTATGGGGTAGTGATTCTGTGAAGGGGGTTTGAATAATCTATATGAATTTTTTTTAGTCAATTATTTTTAAATATATATTTTAATGTTTTATTATGTTGTTCTAGTTGTCCCAATTTTTTTCCCCTTTGTTCCCCCTCCACCCAGGACCCCAATTTCCTTCCTCACTCCCAACCCCTTAGTTTATGTCCATGGGTCATGCATATTAAGTTCCCTGATTTCACCCTTTGCTGGATTATTCTTAACTTCTTCCTGTCTATCTTGTACCCACCAATTACGTTTCCTAATCCCTGCACCAATTCCCTATTTCACCCTCTTCCCCCTCCCAGCTGATAACCCTCCAAGTGATCTCCATACCTATGATTTTGTTCCTATTATAGTTGTTTTAGTTTATTTTTGTTTTTACGTTTTTAGATTCTATTGTTAGTTGTCTTTTTTTATTTTCTTTAAGATTTTATTATTTTTTTTTAGAGAAAGGAGAAGAGAGGGAGAGAAACATCAATGTATGGTTGCCTTTTACCTGCCTCCAGCTACAGAGCTGGCTGGAGACCTGGCTTGCAACCTGGTTATGTGCCCTGGCTGGGGAAAGAAACCAGCAACCTTCTGGTTCCCAGGCTGGCACCTTATCCACTGTGCCACCAGCCAGGGCTTCTTTCATTATTTTTTCACACAAGTTTTCAATTTCTTGCTCTTCCTCTTCTTCTATCACCCCTACGATTCTGATCATGGCATGTTTAAAGTTGTCCCAGAGGTTCTTAAGCCTCTACTCGTTTTCTTCAATTCTTGTTTTCTCATTCTGTACTGGCTGACTGTTTATTTCTTCCTTATCTTCCAAATCATTGATTTGAACCAGTTTCCTTCCCTTCTGTTAGGTCTTGTAGTGAGGCAGACCAGAGTTGGAGGTTCGGAATTCTGGGAGACCGTCTCTGGGTTGGTGGTGAAGAAAAATCTATGCAAGCCTTCAGGAGATTTGGCACGCTTTATTAGAAGCAGCAGCAGGCTAACAACTGGGGGGAGGCTGGCGGGCCTATGCAGTTTTTCTACCCCCAGACGGCGGACACAGCTAGCTTACAGCAGAGACATTTTATATATCCTTTGGGGCAAAGAAGCAGCGCTCCCAGAGGCAACATCTGCTTATTCAGAGTTGCTCTACTACTTGCCCTTGAGTCCCCATGGGAACAAGATTGGTTCCCAGGCTACTCCAAGGGAACAAAATTAGCTCCAAGGCCACTAGTTTGCAGACTCCAGCAGAAGGCCAGCCATACACAGAGAAGGGAAAACAGGGGTCCAGCTCCCCATCCTGTCACCCACCCCCTATATGGGTACAGCTGCACTGCGCTGGATCTGCTGAAACCATAACCCACAATAATACAGAACACAACATCCCACTATTATTATCCCAGCAACAATCGCTACACTACATAGAATCCAATGCTGGGTGGTCCCCAGGGACTGCCACCACTTAATTAGGGGATCCTCAGATAAGGTTTGTATGGTTTGCACCTCCTTTTTATAAAAAATATTTTATTTATTGTTTCCACAGAGAGAGGAAGGGAGAGAGGCAGAGAGGGAGAAACATCAATGCCTTTCATCTGCCTCCAGCTATGGATCTGGCTGGAGACCTGGCTTGCAACCTGGTTATGTGCCCTGGCTGGAAAATTGAACCAGTGACCTTTGGGTTCGCCAGTTGGCACCTTATCCACTGTGCCACCAGCCAGGGCTTATACCTCTTTATCTATTTCACAGAGGGCACCCTGTATGTCCTCCTGATGGTCAGGGATGTACAGGGTGTGCACAATCAATTGGCAATAACTTTGCATCACCTTATTTCACATGCTTATTAATTTTAAAAAACTATGTTTCTAAGGTTATGATTTAACATCATTGTTTCAGATATAAAGTATTACATTTTGAGAGCAACTGTCATGCTGAGGGAATGCGATGTTAGAGCAACCATAGTTTCTGGACTGCTTGCAGGGCAAACTGCTAAGGAAATTAGCAGCTTCAATAACATCCCTTTAGTACAGTTGACAACATGAAAAAGGTGTATGATGCTGATCCTGATATTGCCACACAAACAAGGAAAATGCATAAAGTACGCAAGGATAACACAAACCCAGATATTGTACACAGAATCCAGGAGATCATCAATGAAGATCCAGGTTATTTACGTTGATGTTTTGAGAGTTGTACTGTGGATGAAGCAAGTTGCAAATGGATGTTATGTATCTTCCTACAAGATGGCACACCAGCACATAACACCAAAAAGGTGCAAGAATTTCTCAGTGGCAATGTTCCTGAATTCTGGTCAAAGGAAATCTGGCCACCTAGTTCAGCAAATGCAAATCCTTTAGAGTATTATGTATGCAGCATTTGTGAGAGAGAAGTTAATAAACAACCTCATTCCAATAAAGAGGTTGTTAAAGCTAAGGCTGAGAACATGATGATGTCCATGGATAAAGAAAAGTTAATTAAATGGTGCTCAAAATTCCAAAATTGAATTGAGCCTATTATTGCAGTAAATGGAGACTGTTTGGAACAATTTTTAAAATGCCTGTTTATGTATTTACATATAAGAATAAATTTATTTCAAAATAGAACACTTATTTATTTTACTAATATTTTGCCAATTGATTGTGCACACCATGCAACACTCTGCTCATATGACGGCACACGTGCCACCTTGGGCAGCAGTGAGTATATTTAGGGCCATTTGGTCCTGCAGGATGACTTTTCTCATTTGTGTGGTGTCATCTAGCATTGAAGTCAATGTATGGCAGGTCTGGTTAAGTGCCACGGCCACATGCGCAGCTAGGGCTTCAATGTCTAACTCCACCTTGACAGTCCCTCCTCCAGGAATAAAGAGGGCTAAGGGATAAAATCACCAAGGGGGATGATTCTCACAATGCCACCTGTGGTAGTCAGAGTCCTAGTTAAAACTAGGCTGGGGCAAAGTAGTCAACACTTGCCCTTGGATGCAGGAGTGCCCCGAAGTACAGCGTCCTTCCCACCAGGCAGGCAGATGTGGCCAGCCATGTCGGCTGCAAACCCACATATATTCTTCTGGGAGATAATCAGTTGTCTTGGTCCCAGTATGGGGGCATCCATCCCACCAGGTTGCAACAGCTCTGTCCACTATAGTGGTGTTACATAGGGCTTAAGGTATTCACCCCACATGGCGTCTGGCATCCCCCACCAGTTGTTCAATACAATGATGGACCCGAACACAAAAGATCCACGTACTTAGTTATTAGCCACCCCCAGCCATCATCAATGGCATAGCTCACTTGGGGTTTGGGGTTCCCATGGTCCTTTTGCAGGAGGTTTCCATGGCTTCCAGACAAGAAGTCCATTCTGCTGAGGTGCAGTTGTCCTCCTGTAGTTTCTGCCAGTGCATCAGGGATGCAGGGGTGATGTGCCAGGGTATGCCTCCTGTAGCATCCATGGGGAGCTCCATGCAGATCCAGCAGTGGGAGACATTATGCACACGAGCATGAGTGTGTGCCCAGGAAGCTAATGAATTTCCTAGGCTTAACTGGGCACACAAATACTCCAGGGCCTTGATAATGTGCTGCTGGTTAACTCGAGTCACCGACTAAACAACTACCAAAAATTCGACAGATAAGTCAGGCCCTTGGACTTTGTTTTCATTGATTGCCCATCCCCAAGCCCACAATGCTTGGCACAGCATTCTGGCCACATCCTCTAGACCCCTGCAGTAGGACTAAAACTGTCCACTGCTGGCCTTCCACATGAAGGCAAACTGCTCCTGGCATTCCAGAGCAACATCAATGTAGAAAAAGGCATTTGCCAGGTCCCCCACATAATGGTAGCATCTCAGATGGTGTGCCAACACATCCATGAGTTCTAGCACTGAAGGCACAGCAGAGGGTCGAGTAGAAACTACTTTGTTCAGTTCCCAGTAGTCCACAGTCATGTGCTAAGTGCCACCAGGTTTCTTGGCCAGCCAAACAAGGGAGCTAAAGGGGCTGCGCATTGGCTGCACAATACCTACTTTCTCCAGCAGGACGATAGTTTTCCCTATTTCCTAATGTCCCCTTGGAAGCCAATACCGACGCGTGTTCACTGTCCTCCAGGGGCTAGGCAGGACCACTGGCAACT
Organism: Noctilio leporinus; assembly: GCA_004026585.1. Taxonomy (NCBI): domain Eukaryota; kingdom Metazoa; phylum Chordata; class Mammalia; order Chiroptera; family Noctilionidae; genus Noctilio; species Noctilio leporinus. The sequence continues at coordinate 99,802 of PVIW01004142.1, read as the reverse complement.
GGTGGGAGTACCCATGCTGCACTGACTTCACCACTTGAACCTGAAGTCTGAATTCTCCTTGAGGGGTCTGAAGGGTGAGACCTTACAAAATGCCAATGCTCAGGATATACTCAGGAACTCCTGAAATGCACACTTGGTACTGCGGAGGTGGCAACCAGCCAATAATCAGTCAGGGTCACTTACCATACCTGTATAGCCTGTCCCCCATACCCATCAATGTAAGAGACAGGGCCTCCAAAGCAGTTGGGGTTGGCATATATCAGGGTACACTATGCCCCAGCATCCACAAGGGCGAGAACATGCTGAACATTGCAGGGGAACCAGTATATGGACAATTCAATATGTGGCCTCTGGTCAGCCAGGCTCCCCTCTTCCCCGCTCCCTTGATGGGAACGTCAATCAAAGAGTGAGGTGCCATCAGTCCAGCACCAGTGAATTAAATCTTGCAGGTGCAGGCAGGACTCCTTGCCTTTATCCTCTCAGGCCTCTTCCCCAGTTTGGTTACATACCTCTGCTCGGGGGGTCAGTTCCTGCCATGGAGAAAGAACATTATTCAGCAGGACCTTTAACTTTTCAGGCTACACTCCTGCGATGATGAGATCCACCCACATCTGGGAGTGGGATACTTTCACAGGCCCTCCTACATTTCTCAGGATCTTCCAGGGTCCTCTGGAGAGATCAGCCCGCTGCACTGGATGCGCACCCTGTTCCCACTTGCATATTTCCACATCCCCTAATTCCTCCATGGCCTAAGTGATATCATAGATACTCTGCCCTATGTAGGGAATGAGGAGTGCTGCTAGGGAGGCAAAAGCATCTGGATAGGCTGAAGTAAGAATTAAATCCTTCATGTGTGTGGTAAGTATGTCATCATCTGGAGAGTGATACTGGGTGATATAAATCATGTTTCATGCCCGGCTCCTGAAGTACTGGACCAGTTCAGTATACATGGTCCACTTCAGCAGGGCCCCTGGGAGCTCAACATTCTCCCAAATATCTCTTATAATGGCCATTAGCCAATTTTTTATGGTCTCATCCTGGACCTTTGCTCCATATCTCCAAACACTCTGGATATGCTGTCGGATGGACAGATGCATTGTGATGGCACTAAGCTGCGCCATTTCCTCAGGTGTAACACAGAGGTTACCTCTGCCATCATCCTACAGCTGTAGGAGTCATGCAGGTATTATTTCCCCTGGCCGCTGATGCATTTGCCTTGCCAGGCTCTCTTAGCTGATCAGGTGTGTACCAGGTACAAGTAGCCTGTTGTTGGACCTGTTGGGGACTGGATACCCCACCCCCGACTGAATGGCCAGGTGGCTGCTGTCTGAGGATGAAAAAACTGTGTGTAGGCCCACCAATGACCCCAACAAGCCGCTCGGCCATTTGGTCATTAGCCTACTTCTGCTTCCAATAAAGCACACCAAATCTCCTGAAGGCCCCACACAGGTTTTTCTTCCCCACCAACCCAGCGATAGTCTCCCAGAATTAAAAACCTGTAGCTCCAATCTGCCTCACTGCAAGACCTAACACCTTCATCATTGGTTTAGTGTGGATTTTCCGTTGTTTCACTTAGCTTAACCTTCACTTTTTCCCTGCCGAGTTTGTCGTACCTCCTACCTGCTTCCATGAATATTTCTTCTTTATTTCTTCATTTAGTGGGCTTCTGTGCAGCTCAATTTTCTAAATTTTCCAGTTGTTTCTAGTTTTTGTTTTTGTTTTTTAAATGAGAGCTCTTTCAAATCATTTTAATAACCAGACGGTGAGCTAAATATGAAAAAGGAGATGTAAACTTATTCCCTTTAGGGACGATGCTACCATGATCAAAGGTAAGGATGACACTGGATTCCAAAAAGCAAGGGTGGTGAAAAGGCTTCGGGGCTCACAAACTGGAGAGCTTGGTTTCGGATGGCTTCGGAGGGGTAGCAGGAGACAGGAGACACGAAATTTAAAGGACCCTCAGAGTACAGGGCGCGGTTGCTGGGTCAGCAGCACCTTGGAACGTCTCTTGATGGTAATTCAGTGTCGAGAATATTTGTCATCTGGGGAGAACCGAGAAGGATGGGCCAACCAAGTCTGTTGTCCCAAAGGGTCAAACTTCTTCAGGGTATAGACCCGGTCTCCCTGTTCATTAAGGTAATAATGGAGAAACATGATTGCGCCAAAGATGGAGGTTACAATTCCGTGTGCAGTTCAGGATAACGGACCTGTTTCTAGTTTTTAATTGTATTCTTTCTTTGCTGCGGAGGGAGACACAGTATGTCTACCTACCAAACTATATGAATCTTAATAGGGGTGAAGTCTGCCAATATCAACTGAAAATTTTACCCATGAAGAGGATGGCAGCTAGTCTAACACGGACAAATGATTAGGATTCTTAAAGTACAATTTAGCCAGAAATGTAACAAATAAAATATGTTGAAGGGTCATTTGGTTCACCTGATTTGACTTTTTTGATAGCTACTGTCAAATTCTAGGATTACTTCTCCCTTTTGGGAGAAAGAAATTTTGGCAGGATATTTCCCTAGTCTCAGTTTAATAAATGAATAGAGGCAGGGAGATACAAAGCAGAAAGGAGTGTGTATCCCTTTAAGGGCCTAAACAAAAGGAATAGATTCACAAATCTGTTAAGGTTTAAGATCCCACAATTAGAACTGTTTGATCAGTCTGAAGTAAGGCTGCTTTACAGCAGTGCGTTAAGCTCAAAACAGATTCATGGCCAATCTCAAGAAAATTTTCTTCAAACTGATTATGTGGGAAGATTGGGACGAACACCTGGAGTTCTCAGAGCCCCATCGTTGGTGATTAGGATGACTTCGGAAGGCTGACGCGTCAAAATCTGCCACAATCCTTTTGCAACGTCCTGGCTCTTTGCAATAACAGCAGACACTAGGAGGTTTTTGTTTTTGTACAGGGGCCTTTCTTTCTTAGCTGAGGCTGAAAATAAAAATTCTTAGCAGTGTTACTACTAGGTGACTCATCTACAATGCAAGCAAACTTGTTTGCCTAATTGGCCAAACATAAAGTAGACTTGGTTTCCCACTCCATCTTGGTTCTTTCAACTAAAGGGGAAAGTTCTCTGTTCAACCCATTAACAAACATATAGAGTTAAAAGCTACCCCAGTGGCATCAACATCTGAAGGCCAGATTTTGTTTAATAACCTGGATTCAATTATAATAGTCATGAACAGATTCATTACACTTTTGTAAGCAGACCTAAATTTTGTTTCAGTTAATATGTTTTGGAAAGGCTATTGGAGAGGGGAGGGAGGTATAGGGGACTGAATGGTAACAGAAAAAGTACCAAAAAAATTAAGTTTTTAAAAAGGCTACTGGAATTGCTTGGTGGATGTGTTCAGAAAGTTTCCTAACATTTTTGACCAAAAACAAAAAGTTTGTTTTTCTAAATCGCTTTTAGCATCTTCCCATCTACCTGGTCTCATCCAAAGCTGAGCATGATCTTCAATGACTAGCGAATAAACTAGCTGATATAAACTGGAAAACCCAGGCTGGTAGGTTTGAGTAACTACGCCAAAATCCTCAACAAATTTTGGAGGATCCTCAGTTATCTTATGAAAATTTTCAATAATTTTGCTTTGATCCAGGGAACATATGAAGCTTGAGGCCTCTCAGGATCCTCAGAGGGATGAACTTAAAATTTAGAGAACAGGCCCTGGCTGGTGGCACAGTAGATAAGGCACCTGTAAACCCAAAGGTCACTGGTTCGATTCCCAGCCAGGCACATAACCAGGTTGCAAGCCAGGTCTCCAGCCAGGTCCGTAGCTGGAGGCAGGTGAAAGGTAACCATACATTGATGTCTTTCCATCTCTGTCCCTCTCCCTTCCCCTCTCTCTAAAATTAATAAATAAAATTATTTTTTTAATTTAAAATAAATAAATAAATTCAAAGAAGAAGGCTCTGAACTTTAAATTCAGAGGCAGAGACACCATTAAGGAAGCAGATAGTGGAAGACCAGTGGGAGACTGAGGCAAAGAGCTGCGGTGGAAGAGCAAGACAATGCTGGAGGTGAGGAGGCCTTGTTCTTTCCCTCTATAAATTCAGTATCTTCAGTTCTAAAACTTTCTTGTGCAGTGAGGCAACTTCAGATTTTTGGTGATGTTTCAAGTGCAATATACGACTCAAAATTGGGGTTACATTTATCTTTGCCAATTTTAGCACTAGGATTGTCCAATTCGGTTTTAAGAAAAGTTTTTAAGAAAAGGAATCTCAAAGGCTCTCCACAATGGCCATTGATACTCTGTATTACTTTTGGTCAGACAAGTCCATTTAGTGAACTATCCACATAAAGAGTAACTGCAGCTTTTAAACATAATTTTAGATGAAGTGCCTTTAAGAGGGAAGTTCTGAAAATATTTAGATGACTTGAGATCCCATTTTAATAGGCTTTTCTCTAGAGCAAGGGCTCAAAACAACAGCTCAAGCAACCTGCAGGTTAAATACTAACCAATATCCCTTCAGAACAGCCTGGCCTGATCACAGAATTTCGGGAAAGACTAAACGCCAATTCTTCAGTGGAAACAGCCTGTTCTAGAGATAAAGCAAAGGCTGACTAACAATGCAGCCCCATCCCCCTAGGAAGTCTTACTAGAATGCCAAACTAGGTCACAAACAAGGCCTTTAAACAAAACAAACAACTCAAAAAATAGTTCCTGAATAAAACTTGGAGAACGTCAGAACAAGATGCGAAAGCTCGGTTCCAAGAGAAGACTTACCTTTCCAGCTCCTGAATTGGGGAGGAGACATTAAGCTTAAGACAGCTCTGTGGGAGCCAGCACCTGTTTGCCCGCCAGCCTGGAGCTATCGGGGTTTCTTTACTGGATTCCGAGCGAGCCCCCAAAATTGGTGGGTAAAAGAGTCGACTACGTATTTATCACCAAAAATAATTTATTCAGGAAAAAGGATGGATTCCAATTCAGAACCTAGAGACTCGGGGACTTATAAGCAAGATAGGCTGGGGGGTGGGGGAGACGGAGGAAATGTTTTATAAAGGGGCACAGGAAGTTGAGAGGAGCGCTGATACGACCATCGAGCTCTGTTACCTTAAGAGCTCTTCCTGTTGGACTTTCCTGACAGAGTGTGAGAGCTCCTCCTACAGGCCTCTTCATTCCTGTATAGGTTGAGGTCGCTCACAAATTTTGACACAGGGAACCCTTGTGAATGTAGCTCCTGGATGCTTGAAGACAGGAAATCCTAAGAGCAGGGTCTATGAAGAGTTGAGCCGGAGACCTCCGTAATGTCCTCTGAGGCTAGAGCGCCCAGTGCCAGAAGTGCTACTCTAACCGACGCCTCTCTGGGGCGAAAATCTCACGTGCACTTCCGTCAGGTGGGCGTTGCAGGGCGGGGCGATGACGTAGCCCAGGAAGGGGCGGGGCCTCTGGGAGACCGGCCGCGCCAGGCGGGCCAGGAGGGCCCTGGAGCCCTTACCATGGCGGCTGCTGTGGACTCTGATAGTCGGCGTGCGGCCCTGGAGACGGCGGCTGCGACGCCTGAGAGGGGCGGCGGGAGCTGCGTTCTGTGCTGCGGAGACCTGGAGGCCACGGCGCTGGGCCGCTGCGACCACCCGGTGTGCTACCGCTGCTCTACCAAGATGCGGGTGCTGTGCGAACAGCGATACTGCGCCGTGTGCCGCGAGGAGCTGCGCCAGGTGTGTTGCGGCCACTGGGCCACGCGTTCGGGGCGCCGGGGCGGTCACGGGGGCGCGGCCGGGCGGTGCGGCCCTGGGTGGCGGGCACCCAGCACCGGAAGGGCATTCTGCCTTCCTGGTGTCCGCCCACAGGCCTGATGGCGCCGGCTTCCAAAAGAGAGGCCTGGCGGACCACCTGGGTCAGTCAGTGTCCTGACCATGAGACCTACTGTAGGGCGTCTGGGGGCACGAGGCAGGAGGCAGGAGGCGAACGAGATGGGTCGAAAAGGGAGTGGTTCCTGTGGGGACAAGGGGCAACTTACTTCTGCGCCCCTGGACTTCCTGTCGGGTCATAGGAATGAGTATGGTCAAAGCAAGAACTCTTGGACCTACTTGTCTTTTGGTATTTATTTCTCAGGAATCTCCATTCTGGTGGAGGAGACAGTGCAAGTGGGCACCTCCAGAGTCTTATTTGTTCTGGAAGCACAGGGTCAAACTGGGCGTTTCCAGCCCAGCTGTTCCTGGCCCACACCACCCCTCTTACCCTACCCCACCCCCTCACCTGATACAGAGACAGGCAGTTTTCATCTCTTGAGTGGAGATAGCACTCAGACCTGCCCAACAGAGAGGAAGAAAGAACCCTTGAGGTCTCCCCGGGGTGCTCGGTGAATGGGGATAAAATGGCCCTCTGGCATTTCCAACTGGGGGGCTCACTCAGGTCCCTAGTGAAGAGGGGAGATCCTGACTCTGTCCAAAGTTGGAAGGCCTGGAGGTGTCAGAGGGCACCAGGGAGCTTCTACCCTCCTTGGGATGCCAGCTGTTGGCTAGGAGCGCCTAGCTGTGGCTCCCGTGATTTGCTGTGCTTTACGACCTGTTTGCTCCCAGCGTTGTGAAATTTCCCTGGTTTGTTCATGGAAAGCTTGGGCTGGTGACATCTGCCAGGAAATCTGACTTTTCCTAGAAGTAAGGCAGAAATGACACTGGTTCTTCTCTTTTAAAGTAGATATTTATGTAAAAGGAGCAAAGTGGATTCTGTAATCCATGAGCACTTTTGTGCACCTACTTTGTGCCCTACCAGAAAAGATAGTTGGGGATGCTGTCAGTCTGTAATGGGGTGGACAGAGATGGATGTGGCCCTGGGAGAGAGCTGGCTTGCGGGAATAGTTGGGGAAACATTGGGCTTACTCAGAGGGCACCTCCCAGTTTTGCCAGAGCCTGCCTTGCCAGCCAGTCTTGAATAGCATGATATAACTTGATATAATTCTTTAATGGCCAGGTTTCCCAGCACACCTGTAGCTTCCATCCAGGAAAGAAGGTGCCAAGGAAGCCCTGGTCCTGGGCACTGCTGGTTTCACTCAGAAGTGAGCCGACACTTATGTATGGCTACTGTAGCTGGCATCTGGCCTTTCTCACTCCTTCTGGGTCCCATCCCCTTCAGGTTTTTTGTGGCAAGAGGATGTTGACAGGAGCTGTCAGCAGGGTTCAGCTGAGGTATGGTTTGGTATCAGGTGACCCTGGCTGACCCTTGCTGTCTTTGGCCCTATCCAAATTGCTGGGCAGCAGAAAGGTGTCCTGGGAAGTTTGGGGAGATGATGCTCCACTCCATTTATCCTGCCTTGCTCCTACTGTTGACTTGGAATTCCACCCTAACCCTTCCTGTTTTGTTGAGTTCTACACTATTCTCTAAGTCCTGTGTCCCATACTCACTAGGGAATCCCTATGACCCCCAGCCCTAGAACCTGCCTCTGCTCTGCCCTCCCTTATGGGACTAAGTCTTTGAAAAAAACTGGGAGGAAAGTGCCAAGATGCTGTGCAGAACAAGTCAGCTATATTTACTGATCAAGTGCTTCCCTGTGCCGGCCTATGGAGGCAGGCATTGGGAAGAGCAGATGCAGCATAGCTCTGCAGCTGCTGGTCAGGCAAGGAGCCAGGTCGATCTACATTGTGGGCAGGGGCTCAGGGTGGAGGCTGAGTCCCAGCTGAGTGCTTTCAGATTGAGACTGATGTCAAGTTCCCCAGTTGCTGTTTTTTCTTTCTGGTCGCATCTTCCTCAGGCAACTTTTGAAAGATGATTCTCGTCATTTTCCATGTTGCCCTGATTCCTGATATCAGAGGCTTGATGGCACTGCTGTACAAGGTGTGATCAGTCTGGGCTAGGAGGAGCCATGCAGACCCCGTAATACAGCCTGAATCCCATTTCCCAGGCAGGAAGTGGGAGGGAAGGCTGAAGGCAGGTTCTGGACCTGATGACTCAGGTCACATGCTTTTCTGTTGTTGTTGCTTCCTTACCACCTTGGTCCTGGACCACCTTCTCTAAGATTATCATCTGGGCTTGTCTGGTGACTGTACTCAAGGTAGGACATCCTGGGAGGGGGCAGAGGCAAAGAGGGGGAGCAGCTTAGACAAGAACCTAGTATAAAGGAACCATGGACATGGACAACAGGTGGAATTGACTTTGGGGGGAATGGGTGGGTGGGGAGGGGGACAGAGGGGAGCAAAAAGGGGATGGATGTAATATAACAACAATAAAATTAAAAAAAAAAAAAAAAAAGGTGGGACATCTTGAGGGGCTCATAATACATTCACCCCCTTGCCCTAAGGCCATCTGCACTGCCCACTCCTCACCATTTGGCTCACTCTTGCCAGTGGTCACTGCTGGCACCGCCTGTCCTCTCATGCGGTCAGTCTTTGTGAGTGCCTACTGCATACTGAGAGTGGGGAGCAGCAGGGTCTCAGACTCTTCCCTGTGGAGTGCTCCCTTGGCAAAAGTACCCTTGGGATAGAGGGGAGCTCTCTCACCCCCATCTCCCACTTTCCTCAGGGATTACCCTGGCCATTCTGGGTTTACCCAGGGGTGCACTTTCTCCCTTGGTCATTTATTGCCTGGTTTACCCAGGGGCTGCCCAAGATGGCCCATCCTCAAGTATCTAGGCCTGATCTGGCCTTTGTCCTTGGTCACATGACCCACTTCATCAGGTAATCACTGGATTGGTGTGTCTGGTTGGTTCTCTGGTGTGTTCCTTCCCATCCCTGGCCACCACCATGCCCTTGTCCAGTCACTCAGTCTTACCACCCACCTCACCCTCTGCTGGGAACAGAGACACTAGCCATACCAGGCTGTACTGCCATTCCCTCATCTGCTCGTGACTGGGCTCAGCTTCTGGTGCAGGCCTGGTGGGGGCCCAGTCCAGTCTGGGAGGGCCACTTAGCATTTTCCCACTCCACACCCCTGGCTCCAAACCTGCTCACTCTCATTCTCATAAAACCCCAGCCATGTGCCTGCATGGCCATAGTCACTTTTCCTTCCCAGGCCTCTTCCTATGGTCCTAGGCCCTTCCTGAGCCAAAAGTTAGTGTCCCCTTTCTCCTGGCCTGGCTCAGGTGGGCCTAGCCTGGGCTGTCCCACCAAACTTCTCAGGATGAGTAAGTGCCCAACAAGCTGCCTATTGATTGGTTTTGATACTCTGCCCATGGCAAGGGTACCTACAGCCCAAGGAGCTACCACCCACAGTAGGTGGGAGCTTACTTCTGAAAAGAGGACATAGGAGCAGGGAGGCAGTGTGACAAGATGTCTTAGTGCAGGTTTTCTCTGGGGAGAAAAGCCTTTCCTCTGCTGATTTTTGTGCTTGAATGCTTCTTAGCAGACCCAAGGGTTCTCTGTGGGCTGCTTGCATGGTACCTTGCAGGCAGGTGCTGAAACTCTTACATCTGCAGCCTGTGTTACCTCGGCCTGGCTAAGGTACCTCGTCCAGCTGGTAGCTCCCAGACTTGGGGCCCTGGGACTGTGGGCACCCTTCCCTGGGCAGGATGCAGGAGGAACTGGGCTCTGGGCTGGAAAGGTACCCTTGGGAGAAGTTGGAAGGCACAGCTGAGCATGGACAGATCTCTTTAAGAGGCCATCTCCTCAAAACTTAGGCCTGAGGATAAGCGGGGGAGGAGCCTAGAGGGTCTAGAGGGTAACCCTTTGGTGGCAGAGCTGAAACTACCCTCTGAGGACATAAGAGCTCAGCTGGGATGAGGCTCCCACTCGAGCTTTGGGTGTGGCAGAGGGCAGTGCCTGGCCTTGCCACACAAGGGGGTCAGGGGAAAAGCCTGTTTGAGCCCTGCTTTACCCCTGCCTCCCCAGGATGGGTGTGGCTGGACCATGATGCCTCCCTTGGGCCCCTTGAGCACAAAATAGGGGCTAGCTTGAGTGTCAGCCTCCCTGTCTCTCCCAGTGGGTCCTCAGAAGAGGAGTCTGAACACCTGGCTCCTTACCTAAGGAACCAGTTTTAACTACTCTGCTGCTGAGGGATAGTGTGACCACCCACTCTCCCCAGCCAGTCCTGTGCTTTCTCAGGTTCATGACCATTCTGGTCCCAGACATCCTCCTTGGCTGAGCCTAAACATAAAGGGATGACTTCTTCTTTCTTAATGTGAAAATACCACCCCCTGCCCCCATATGTTGGTGAGGACTCTGAACTGAGGCAAGCAACTGACTCCAGGCTGGGGAGACAGTAGTAGGACAGGAAGGGGCATGGAGAGGAGAAGGCAATCTGGTGTGTTGATCCAGGGAGGGGAGTGGGGGGCTAGAGAGAAAAGGGGGCTCAGATGATGACATCCTGGAGAGAGCAGTGCCCTCATTGGCTCTGAGGGGAGGCTTAGGCACTTGGACAGGGGCCTGGTTATCATCGAGGGCAGGGGTCTGTGGAAGGGCAGAGCAGGCCCAGTAGCCTTTACCCAAGAGTATGCTAGAGACACCTGAGAAGTTGCTGGGCTATAGAGGTTTCCGCATCCAGCCCTGTGACATGCACACCAGCTTGTCACTTTGGCACCTACAGTTAACAGGCAGGAAGCTAGCTAAGAATAGCTGAAGCCATGACTGAGTCCTGTGGAGGAGCCCTTCTCCTGTGGTGTCATGGGAACATCATGGGTGGACGCAGGATGGCCAGGCCCTGGCACACCATCTCCTTAGGCACCTTGGCCTAGCAGCATTTGTTATTGCCTTAGCTGCTTCTGGACTCTCGCCATGAAAACTCCTATGCTCAGCCTCCATGTGATTAAAGCCTGGGTTGCCTAGACATTTTGTCCCTGTCACTGCTCCTGGAGATCACTATCCCTGGAGCAGCCTTTGTCCAGGTATATGGTTGGCTGTGATTGAGTGGGGAGCCAGCCTCCCCAAGGTGACAAGGCTCACTGTTGCATTTCTGTCCCAGCAACCTCAAGTTCATGGACAGTTTGTGCAAATAGGGGCCTCCACTGGCACAGAGAGGAAAAGGGTGCTGTCTGCTGGGGCCTGCCTGTGGCCTCCCAGAAGGAGCTCTGAGTGCCCTTTCTTCTCAGTCCGATTGTGTCCTCCAGCCGCTGCCCATGGCCTTGCTCACCAGGCCCTCTCACTTTCGGTTCCAGGTGGTCTTTGGGAAAAAACTTCCCGCCTTCGCTGCAATCGCCATCCAGCAACTGCAGCATGAGAAGAAATATGACATCTACTTTGCTGACGGGAAAGTGTTTGCCTTGTACAGGTGAGAAAGGAAGCATCAAGTTTGGGCTCTTAGGGTCTAGCCAGCCTGCATCTGTGGGGTGCTTTGTGGCAGGAGTGGGCATATGCCCATCACCTCCTGTGCTCCTCAAAACCCTCAGGAGGGTAAGGGTGCTTAGTACAGCATGGGTATCAGGGCTAGGTGGTTGTGTTGTTGCCCTTTGTTTCCTCTCCTGTAACTGGGGACACTTACATCACCCTTCCTGAGGTGGGTAGAAATGGGGGCAGGGAATGAATTCAGGGAAAGAGTTTCTGGCATAGCACCTAACACTTGCTTTCTTGGAGCCCTTTTTAAAAAATGATTCTTCTAGTTATTTTTAAATGTGGGGGAGAAAGAGAGGGAGAGAAACATCAACGTGTGGTTTCCTCTTGCATGTGCCCAACTGGGGACCTGGTCTGCAACCCAGACATGTGCCCTGACTGGGAATCAAACCAGCAGCCCTTTGGTTCGCAAGCCAGCATTCAATCCACTGAGCTAGCAAGCCAGGGCTCTGGAGCCTTTGGAGGTGTACAAGAGTTCCTTCAAGTCAGGCTCTTTTGGCCTATGGCAGAAAAACTCCATGAAGGGATACAGATGTCATAAGGTGGTCCTAGTCTTTCAGGTAAGGGGTGAGCTTTTGACCCCAGCCTCCAGTGTGGGCTTATCATACCCACCTGAAGCACAGTTGGTCTCCTGAATTATAGACCCAATCCCATCTTGTGGCCTTGCTTGACCTAGGCCCTGGTTGAGAGCAGCTCCTTACCCTGGGACCAGCACTACCTGATTAAAAGGTCAGAGCCATGGAGGACATGAGTGGGAGTGCCTGTCTTGGCTCCTGCTCCCAGGACATCTATAGGGGCATAGAGTGAGGAATTCTGAGGAGGTGCCAGTGCTTGTTGCAGGTGGCGACACTGAGTGTCTGTGGGGGCGGGTGGCTCTCGGTGTCTCCCAGGCAGCTGCTGCAGCATGAATGCCCAAGGTGCCCTGAGCTGCCACCTTTCAGCTTCTTTGGGGACCTGGAACAGCACATGAGGAAGCAGCATGAGCTCTTCTGCTGCAAGCTATGTCTCAAACACCTCAAGGTGAGCACCCACCTGGGGCTCTCAGGCAACCAGGCAGAGGTAGATGGTGACCAGGCCCTTTAGAGGAGTGGTATGGTGGGGCTTACCCAAACAGCTTTGAAAGGTTGGTTGTTGCCACTGATTCTGGACAGGCTCGACCCCTGGAACCGCCTTGACCCCTGGAACCCCCCCACCCCCAGCATCTTCCCCAGTTCTCTTGCCTCACAGATCCCATGGTGTAGTGGGGGCATTAAGGCTGCACACAGCCTAGACAGTGAAGGGCTCCCAGTGACTACATAAGCTCCTGGTGTCTGCCAGCCCTGAAGCAGAGCTGGAACCATCAGAGTCTCTCTTCATAGTTGGGCTGTGGGGAGGGGGAGGCCTAGGAGCCTACACCTGGTGCCCAGCCCCTCTGTTCCTTTCAGATCTTCACATATGAGCGCAAGTGGTACTCACGCAAGGACCTGGCGCGGCACCGCATGCAAGGAGACCCTGATGACACGTCACATCGGGGGCACCCGCTCTGTAAGTTCTGTGATGAACGCTACCTGGACAATGATGAGTTGCTAAAGCACCTGCGTCGAGATCACTACTTCTGCCATTTTTGTGACTCAGATGGGGCCCAGGACTACTACAGGTGGGTATGGGGTGGTCCCTAGGACATCTAACAGTCTGGGCAGAGGCCACTGGCTAGGGTGGTGGGGCTGACAGGGCTCCTGCTGACACCTTGTCAGCGACTATGCTTATCTGCGTGAGCACTTCCGGGAGAAGCACTTCCTGTGTGAGGAGGGCCGCTGCAGTACCGAGCAGTTCACCCATGCCTTCCGCACCGAGATTGACCTTAAGGCCCACAAGACAGCCTGCCACAGCCGGAGCCGAGCTGAGGCCCGCCAGAATCGCCAGATCGACCTGCAGTTCAGCTATGCACCACGGCACTCTCGTCGGAACGAAGGTGAGCAGGGCTCCCAAGGGCTCCAACCTGGTGCTCCTGAAATGGGATTTACATTTTCCAAATGCTCTAGAGGCCTCAGACTCAGGTCCTAATTTGTTGAGCCTGCTTTTCTTCCAAGTGCACTGTGATGGCAGGAAGCTCTTTTTTTTTGGCCAGATACCACAGCATCTCAGGTCTGCTATTCTGGGGTCCCTGAGACTTTTATCAGGTTGGAGGATTGTTGAGCAACTGGTATGTGTGGGTCCTGTCCTGAGGCTCTGCAGCCAGCAGACCCTGACCCCTCTCCAAGCCCACTTCTTGCTCTGACCTGATGCCTAGGCCATAGAAGCCTGGGGCTAGTGTGGACCCGCTTGAGGTGTCTGAGCCCATCCCTTGGGCTCATGTGCTATGAGGGCAGGGAAGCCTCTGCTGTACAAGCATCAGTCCGGCCTGGGCTTGTGACAGGCTGCATGCTGGTCACAGGGATCGTCAGTGGCGAGGACTATGAGGAGGTGGACAGGTACCGCCAGGGCCGAGCAGGCCGGACCAGTGGCCGTGGAGCCCAGCAGAGCCGCCGAGGAAGCTGGAGGTATAAGAGGTGGGAGGATTTGCATGCTGCTGACATTTTCCTGGCACCACTGCTACAGTAGCAGCAGCCCACAGCTGGGCTAGGAACAGGCACAGAGGTCAAGGGACTCTAGCCTTCTGGCAGCTGGTGTCCTGCGCATGGCAATAAGGTCTGCCCAGTATCTTCAGTGAGCAGATGTTTCCTCCTCTTTCTTCTGGTGTCAGCAAGACACACCAGGACCTGCAGGTAGGGGTTGATGAGAGGGACCTATGCCACTTGGCAGTTGGCACAGCTATGCCATGAAACACCAGGGTTGTAGGCACATGCTCAAACTGAAGACCATCTCCATCTCCAGTGCTGGGTGGGATCCAGGCATCTGCAGACCTCATATGCTACCCCAGATACTGAGCGTAGGTGCTGCCTATAGCTACAGCCTAAGGCTGGCGACGACTCCTGCTGCTCCACAGCTCCCCCTTGTGACCAGCAAGGGTAGACTAGGCCCACCTCCTGGTAACCTCCATATGTCCAGGCCTCCTAGGCCCCTCCCCAGTATACTGCTGTAATTCTGGGCCTTGCCCAATCTGAAAGCCTCCCCATTTCAGGGAAGAAGAGGACCGAGAAGTGGCAGCTGCCATCCGGGCCTCGGTAGCCATGCAGCAGAAGCAGGAGACACATAGGAATGAGGACCGGGAGGAGGGCAACAGGCTCAAGAAAGAAGAAGCAGGGGTGTGGGGACCCGAGGACCCCCGGGGGCTCCGACGCCTGCCCCGGGCTCAGGGTGAAGGCCCAGGTGAGCCAGCCCTACCTGCAGACAGCTCTACCTGTGCCTAGGAGCTGCCTGGGAGGCTCCTTGGTCACCCTAGAGGGCCTGCTTCTGTCCCCTCAACGTTGGTGAACCTTGACGTAAGGTCCCATTGTGTCTTGTAGGCCCAAAGGAAGCCTCCACAGATGGTCCTGTAAGCCAAGAGGCCTTCCCAGCATCCAGCCCAGGTTCAGGAGCCACACTTCTGAGGTACACATATATATGAACTGGGGTGAAACTGGAGCTCCTGTGGAGGGTGGGTGTGGGGCAGTTTGGGGCCTGGTAGGCCACTGACTCTTCTCCCCTCCCTGGGCTCAGCACCCTCTCACCCCCACCTCCGAAGCTCAAGGACGAAGATTTCCCCAGTCTCTGCACCTCCAGTTCTTCCTCCTGCTCCACAGCAGCAGCTCTGGGCCCTGTGGGACTGCCACTGGTATACCCTGTTCCTGTCAGGGGCAAGAACACTTTCCAGGAGGATGACTTCCCTGCCCTGGTACCTTCCACTTCCAAGCCCAGCACAGCCCCCACCAGTCTCATCTCTGCCTGGAATAGCAGCAGCAGTAAGAAGGTGGTACAGCCCACCCCAGTGGCCCAGGCCCAGGCCACTGGTGGGAGCAGCCAGCCCCCCAGGAAGGCTGGGAAGGGGGGTAAGGGCAGCAGGAAGGGTGGGCCACCCCCCATGGAGGAGGAAGAAGAGGAGGATAGCCGCACTGGCCTCACCACCCAGGAGCTACGGAATGTGCCCACCACAGTTGCTGTCTCCTCCCTGCTGGCACTGGCCTCCACCCAGACCGTCACCAAAGTTGGCAAGAAGAAGAAGGTGGGCTCTGAGAAGCTGGGTGCCACATCAACCCTGCCACATCCCCCTGAAAATGTTGGGCCCCCTGGGGCTGAGCAGACCCCCATGGGCAGAGCTGAGGGGCCAGTTGCTGTCATTGTCAATGGACACACAGAGGGGCCAGGTCCTGCTCGGATTGTCCCCAAGGAACCCCCTGGGCTCCCACGGCCCCTCGGACCCCCTCCCTGCTCTACACCCCAGGAAGACTTCCCAGTGCTTGGTGGAGGCCCCTGCCCACCCAGGATGCCGCCTCCCCCAGGTAGGTGCACTTGGCTCAGGTCTGCTTCTGAACATCTGGGAAGGGGCTGGAATAGTAGAGTCAGGCTGGAGCCCCTTTAGGCCCAAGGTTATGTTGTACAGACAGACACAGGACTATAGGTAGGGAGAGATGAGATTGTGGGGTGGTTTTCAGCTGCCTCAGAAGCATAGTGAGAGTCTGGAGATGGCACCATCTGTGAGCATTGTGACCTTGGGCCACCACTTAATCTATGTAAAACCAGGCAATCCTAGCACCCCCTTCAAGAGAAGGGCAAATGAGTTAACTCAGGCCAGGATTTGCCACAAGGAGGGAGCATGTGTGTTAGCTCTAGATGTCATCAGGCTCTGGGCCTGCTCTTGAGGGGAGCTGTCTGTGGATGGAAACCTGACTTGGGTGGGTTGAGCAGCCTGTGGGAAGTGAGGGATGAGGCCTGGCTGTCCCTCCAGCCAGTGAGGGTCATTATCTGGATCTTGGTGTGCCACCCCAACAGGCTTCAGCACTGTGGTGCTCCTGAAGGGCACTCCACTCCCACCTCCACCAGGTCTGGTACCCCCAGTGAGCAAACCACCCCCTGGCTTCTCCAGCCTGCCCAGCCCCCAACCACCCTGTGTCCCCAGCACTACCACCGCCACAAAAGCGTAAGTGCAGCAAGCTGCCCAGCCTTATGTCCCTGTGGGCCAGGGGAGAGTGCCCTCACCATGGGCCACTCCAAAGACTGAAGGGTCCCATCTGATCCCCAGACCTAGGCTGACGCCAGCACCCCGGGCTTACTTGGTTCCTGAGAACTTCCGGGAACGGAACCTGCAGCTCATCCAGTCCATCAAGGACTTCCTGCAGAGTGACGAAGCCCGCTTCAGTGAATTCAAAAGTCACTCGGGGGAGTTTAGACAGGTCAGGCTGGCAGGGGTAATGGTGGGAGTGGGGGGTGCTGGTGGGGGTGGGGGGTGCTGGTGGGGGTGGGGGGTGCTGGTTTTAGCCTGCAACCTGGGTGCAGGTCTAGGCCAGGGGTAACTGGGTCTGGCTCTCGGTGGCAGGGCGTGATCTCTGCAGCCCAGTATTATAAGAGCTGCCGGGACCTGCTTGGGGAGAACTTCCAGAAGATCTTCAATGAGCTGCTGGTGCTCCTGCCCGACACAGCCAAGCAGCAGGAGCTGCTCTCTGCACATGCAGACTTCCAAGGGCAAGAGAGGCTTCCCAGCACCAAGGCCAAGAAGAACAAGAAGAGTGCATGGCAGGCCAGCACCAGGCAAGCGGGCCTGGACTGCTGTGTGTGCCCAACCTGCCAGCAGGTGCTTGCAAATGGTGATGTCAGCAGCCACCAGGCTCTGCACACTGCCCGGGATGATGACTTCCCCTCTCTGCAAGCTGTTGCCAGGACCCTCACATAGCTCCTGTTATATGGGAGAGCAGCCACACCCATGAGCCTCCATTGTCCCTACTCTTCCCACTCCTCTCACCCCTCCTCCTGGGCTGCCAGGCAGCCAGGTAGGGCTCTGGTGAGGCCACCTGCTCAGGATCCTTGGTTGGCCGGCTCACCAGGGGTCAAAAGGACAGCCCACCCCGTCATGTCAGCACAGTCAGGCATGAGTCCATCTGGTTTCTCCTGGGAACTAGACAGATAAGGCTGCCTCAGTGGTGGGCCAGTTGTGGTTTGTAGCTCATGATTTTGAGAAGTGCCAGGGAAGGGAAGGGCTGAGATGCTAGGACTTGTCCCTGCTGTCAGAGCCTGTGGCCATAGTGGCCCAGTATGGGACCTCCTGAGCCTGAGGGCTGTGGCACCCCAGCCCCCAAGCCTCAAGTTGTGGATCCACTGTTGCTGGAGTAAGATGTTGAGTGTGTTGTGTAAACAGTTGGCTGTTTATGATTCAAGAATGTTCAGGATTAAAAGCAGACACAAAGTGTGCTACTTGAAGTTAAATCTTTCTAAGAGACAAGTTGAATCTGGGATTTCAAATTGTCTCTGACCTTTTATAAAACAGTTTATCTTCAAATAAATTTATTTTGCAATAATGCACATAGTTGGCATTCTGAGCTTCTCTGCCTTCTGAGGTCACTCTGTAGTGAGTCTTCACACATTACAACTCAGGTGGTCAGCAAGTAGAAGGCAGCCTGTGGGGAGAACTAGGCAGCTGGGTTCTGCTTGCAGTAAGCAGAGGCCAACCTAGGGTCCCAATCCTGGAGGTCTGGCACTGCCCACACCTTCCAGGAATAGATAGCCATAGTTGGTCAACAGTAAATCTATACTTCCAGCGCATGAGAGGCATACAGACAGAAGATTTACATTCATAGATGAATGAAAGAGCTACTAAAGATGAACTTCAATAAGAACGATTTAGAAACGGGGTGGGGCTCATCTGAATATCTGTAAGAAAATTTTTGATCTAGTACTTTGGAAGGGGACCAGACACATTGAAATCTCCCCTTTCTACCCAAAACATATAAATAGGAAAAAGTTCTAGATAAATAACTACATCCAAATAAAGCAAAGGAGACATCCTTAAATGAGAAGAAATGGAATGTCTTCCTAAAAAGGCATGGACGCCCATCATGACAAAGGCCAAAGTCTGGCCTGCAAAGGAACCAACCAGGTCAGAGCCACATGGCTGCATTATCACTGCCAGCCTCAAACTGAGAACTTGGATGGTACTGTTTGCCTGCCCATGGCTGGGACAAGAGCAATGTCCCTGGTTGGTGGCCATACTTAGTGGCTCTCCTAGGAAAGGAGAGCCTCTTCCTCCTCTCCATGAGGCAGTGCATCAGAGGCCACCTGCATTTCCCACCACACTAGAAGCACCTCAATACCCTCTTTGCAGACCTGAGCACTGCCAACCCCATAGAAGAGTAATCTGGAAATAGATATTACATTAATGATACTGAAAATACCTTTAAAAAATTTTTTTTGTAAAAATTTTTAGAGGGGAAGGGAAAGAAACATCAAGGTGTGATTGCCTCTCACACACCCACAACTGGGGATCTGGCCCACAACTCAGGCATATGCTCAGACTAAAAATCAACCAGCAACCCTTTAGTTCACAGGCTGGTGCTCAATTTATTGAGCCGCACCAGCCAGGGTTTTGCTTTTCTTTCTTTTTTTTAAAAAAACTTTATTATTTGTAGAGAGAGGGAAAAGGAGACAGGTAGAGTGGGAGAGAGACATCAGTGTATGCTTGCCTTTCACCTGCCTTCAGCTAGGGACCTGACTGGAGACCTTGCTTGCAACCTGGTTATGTGCCCTGGCTGGGAATCGAACCAGCGACCTTTGGGTTAGCAGGCCAGCACCTTACCCACTGTGCCACCAGCCAGGGCTGCCAGGGCTTTTCTTAAGCAAAACCCACAAAACTAGGTGACACTTTAGTTCTGACTGTGTGACAAACACTTCTTTGAGCTCTTCATGCTTGTTAACATTAATATCCCACCCTATGCAATAGGAACTATTACCCTTTTACAGAAGAACCTGAGACTTGCCCAAGACAACCAAGCCAGCATTTCATTTCCAGAGACAGTTTTAACTACTTCACTTAACCAGGAGGCTGTTAACCAATTAGAAATCTTAGAGAGGGCCCTGGCTGGTGGCTTAGTGAATAAGGCACCAGCCTGTGAACCCAAAGGTTGCTGGTTCAATTCCCCAGCCAGGGCACGTAACCAGGTTGCAAGCCAGGTCTCCAGCCAGGTCTGTAGCTGGAGCGAGGTGAAAGGCAACCATACATTGATCTGTCTCTCTCTCTCTCTCTTTTTTTTTTTTTTTTTTGCCCCTCTCTAAAAATAATAAAAAATGTTAAAAAATCTTAGAGATTAAAAAAAAAAAAAAAAAAAAAAAGGTTCAAAAGTAAACAAGACCCAGCTGAGGAAATCTCCAAAGGGCAGTTGGTCACAGAATGTAGCTCTGGGAATTGCATGGTACACCTAATGGTCTCAGGAGCGAAGGTGGTAAGAAGGAGGCATTTGGAGAAATCATGACTGCTTATCTCAGGCACTGAAGAATGATTTTTTAATAAAGCAAACAAGCACTACGGATAATTTTTTTTTTTGATAAGTTTTTTAAGGATACATCTAGACATTTAGAATTGCTACCAAAATTACCTACAAAGGAATGCAAATTGTACTGTTATCACTGCTCTCATTAGCAGTATAAGATCTGAAATTTCTGGAGAGCAGATGGAGTAGGTTGGACAGGAGAGAACAATGGGAGGAAAATGGACAAATTTAATACAATAAATTAATTTTTAAAATAAGATTTTAAAAAGATCTGAAATTTCTAAGGAAAATGACTTTAACATTTATATACCCAGTGAAACTATCCTTCAGGAATATGGAAATAACACAGACTCAAAGTTTACATCCATTGACTAATGAAAGAACTAAAGATAGACTATCACAAGCAGTATTTAGTGCTATTATAAGAAGGATAAAAGAGAAGGGGACCTCCCCAGCATTTCAGAGGGCTAGCTCTGGGCAATCCAGTTCCTGACCAGTGTGATGTGTCGTGAGGGGCTGGTGGACTTGGAACCCCCAGGACATGGAAGTCAGCCTGACCTCCACCTCCCTGCCCCTTCCTAGAATCTAGGCCCTTGGGCTCTTCATATCCCAGCCTGTCACTGAGAGGGGCAGGGGTAGAAATGAGTCCGAAAGCGTCTGGGCCACAGTAAACTCATTTACAGTCTTTATTGTAAAGAACTTGCAGTTGGAATATGGGACACTGAAAATACACAATCACGGATTGTTCTTTCAGAGGACAGGAAAGATCCGTATATACAAAAATTGTAAACATGTTCACTTAAATATCCACAAATAATTGATCTATGCTACAATGTACACAGTTGTCACTCAACTGCAACTCCAAAGGGAGGTGTCTGTAAGAATGTAATGTGGCAACCGCATCTGGTATAATGTGAAAAGCCAGCTTTGAGCAATGCATAAGTAGTCAGCTATGCAGAGGGACCCCAACCTTGAACTAGGCCTTTAAGTGGGGTGCAAGGTGGGAAGTTGAAGGACTGGTCCAGGAAGCCAAGGTAAAGGGATTTGTTTGCACAGAATGGTGTTCCTAGGGCACCATGGGCAAATGCAGGTCTCTCCTCTCAAGGGGCTTGACTTGCCAGGCACACAGGTGTCCCAAGTCTCCCTTGGGTAAGGTCTTACTGAAGGGGAGAGAAGGCTAGTACCTAGGCCTATAGCCATGTTGTACCTTCCTGGCTAGAATCACCCACTCAGGCAGACGCCTGGGGCATGACATGGAAACTACCAAGGTGAAACATGAAGACCACAATCACATCAACAAGGCCACACTACTTTAGTGAGCAGGTAAGAAAATGGAGGAGGCTCCATAGAAAGCACGTGGCCTCATGGGGTGAACTACCATGACAGGAACTACCCATGGGGCCATGGGAGGGGAAACGTGGCCATTGGCCATGCGCCCTGGGTCATGGTATGGGGGTGGGGACGGTATTACTGCCCCAGTCTGGGGAAGGCCCTGCACCTGGCTATGGAAAGCAGCTGGATCCCTGACTCCAGAGGGGACAGGTGAGCCCTGGCTGGCTGCTTCAAGAGGGGAATGGCCCCCTGCCCAGGCTGATCCACTGGATACTAGAGCACGCATGTCCAGAGCTCCTCCTTAAGACCTCAGGCCTGGGGCTGGAGATTAAATGTACTGGGAGAACTTGGGGGTACAGCCCTGGCATTCTGGGGGCTATCCTCTCTTGGCTCCAGCCAGCCCACAGTGGCCACCCCTCTATCCCTGGAGGACCTGAGGGGGGTCACAGGAGGCCTTGGGCCCTGCATTGGTGGGGCAACCTTCCAGCCCTGGTCGAAGCCCAACAGCTACTAGTAGGCAGGCACCTGGTACCCTTTGGTGCTGGTATCCATGGTCTCGGTGAAGGGTGGGCTCTGGTAGGTCTCGGTGCCCTCCACACCACTGCCCACTGGGTAGCCAGGGTAGGCCTGGCCTGCCCCAGTGCCCAGCTGTTCAGTAGCAAAGAGCGACATGTCGGTGCCTAGGCGGAACCGCTGCAGGGCCTTCACTGTGAGTGCCACCTGAAGAGGAGCCTGGGGTCAGCCAAAGCAGACCCAGTCTGGTCAGGCCCTTACCGCCCTCAGGCTGCACTCACCCAACTGAGGATGGAGAAGAAGCTGAAGGTAATGGCAGCCCGAGCTGCGTCTCCCGCCTGCATGGTGCCTGGCCCCGGCTCTGTGCGCTGCCACTGGTTGGTGAGGAAGCAGAAGCCCACGAACCACAAAAAGGACCAGAGCCCTGTAGAGAAGCGGCTAGGTTAGGGGCGCTCTACTGGAAGACTTGACTTAACCACGCTGGGGAACTAGTATGCAGAAGCACGGAGGATCGGAGGATGGCCAAGGCAGGGTTCTCTCCCACCCACCTCAGAATCCCCATGCTCTTCTGCGGCCCCGTCCCTTAGAAGCCCCAGGCACGAGGCTCCGGGCTGCATCTCTTGGCTAGGCCACACTCACCTGAGAAGCCCAAGTCCAGCAGCACCGCGCGACGGCGGTCACGGACACTACTGATCTGCTGGAAGCGGGCATCGAGCAGCAGAAAGGCAGCACAGGCGAGGAAGGCCCCGAGGCCCAGCGTGATGCCAAAGCGACAGGCACCTGCATTCCCATTAAAGACGCAGTGCAGCTCTGGACCGCTGTCAGAGTTCACGTAACCCTCATTGACAATGGGCCCGAAGACAGCGATGGAGAACACCTGCGGATGGCACATGGTGCTCAAGCCCTGGCGGTGGCGCCTCCCTGTCCAGGACTGAGGCTTCTGTGGCCCACTGCAAGCGGCCACACCTTTGGGACTCTCCTTGTGGCACAGGGCCAGTCTCTCTGGGTGAAGGTCTTCGGGCACCCTTCCCTTAATACCTCCCTCAGTTATTTAGTAATTATGGGTAACATGTATCATTTAGCGCATAACTCCTATGTCCAGTCACTGTGCTCAAAACTGCTACTTTACATGCATTCAATCAGAATCCTCCCAGAAAATCATGAAGGTGCCATTCATGGTTTTTATTCCCTTTACAGATGAGGAGATTAGGACTCCAACAGGTGAAGTGATTTGTCTGAAGCTGCATTGCTGATAAGAGCCAGGGCTGACATTTGAGCTGGGTCATCCACATTGCCTGGGCCAGTAGTGTCTCCACAGCCCTTTCAAGAGTGTGGGAACAAGAGCCTTCACCTGCTCCGGTGATTCCAGGCATGGGCCAGTGGCACTGGGGAAGGTAGGTATAGAGCCAGGAAAGAGAGGCCAGAGTGTGGGAGGTGCAACAGAGGCACAGCTGCACATAACTGTGGGCCAGGCCCTGTGTGGGAACCCACTCTCAGTATTTAGGAGCTGTGTGGCCCTGTTTCCTAGCATATGTAGTAACAAGCTCAGTTCATGGGATGTTGGGGATGGAGAAATAATACCCACCCAGCAGCATCCTATATTTGTGGACACTCAAGGGATGATGACCCCACATTCCTATGATTATTAATACCACCCATAAGTGTCTGGACTCAAAAGGCAACAGGGTTGACCTCTGCATTTCAGTCAAACAGCAGCACCCTGTCACCACAAGGGCTGGAAGGCAGGTAGGAGGTGGGTAGCAGTCATTTTAAACCAGATGCTGCTCATTTAGCTCTGGGAAAGCCTATGTTTCTAAAAAGAAAAAGACCTCCAGTTTAATTTCATTTCTCTCCATTCCTACCCTAGCACCTAGATACTTGGTCAAGAGGGAAACCAAGGCACAGGATATGGACTCATACCCATGGAGTGGTCCACAGTTGAATCAGAGCTGAATCCAGAAGATAGGGTTGCTACATTCTGGTCCAGCAGTCACTGCCTCCAGAAGGAAAAAGCCCCTGGCAATACCCTGGGCACCGCCCTACTCTAGGACCAGTGAGTAGGTGGAGCTACCACCAGCTGCTACCACCAGAACGGGGCACCCTACCTCAGCACCCTACCTCCCGTCTCTCCTACTTGAAGGAGTGGGAAGGAGGAGCAGGCCACCGGGTCTAGGAATGTCTCAGTAGGCCAAGCTGCCCCCCAAATCTGTCGCTCCCACACTATCTCCAGTCAGCCCTCCCAAAGCAGAGCCCCATTTGGCTGCCCCACCCAGGATACCCGAGCCCACTCCAACTCATTTGCAACTGGGGGGCCCGGGAAGGGCCAGCTCCCTTCTAATGAGCCTGGAGGATGTCTGTGCAGAAGCAGGGGGAGGCTCTGCCTGATCCTCTGGGCTCCCATAACCCCCTCCTGGGGCTGAGACCTACTGCCAGAGTCCTCTGCGAATCCCGTCCCCACCAAGGTGCTGTTTCCAAATCACAAGAACAGGGAAAACGGAGCGAGGGCTGGGAATGGGATTAGACCTAAGAGAAATTGGGGGTGGGGGACGGGCGGGCAGTGACCTCTCAAGGTCCCAGGTTGTCGTGGCCAACCCTTCTTTTGCCCGCAGGTGGGCTCGCCCAGTCTGTTGACGTCACCCCAACCTGCGGCTGGCGGGGGATGGACCGGTGAGAAAGAGGATAAAGAGGATGGGGGGACAGGGGTAAGACAAGGGATGCAAGGTAAGGTAGAATCAGGTGACAGGGCAGGGGCCACTCACCCAGGACACGACCCGCAGCAGGGTCTGGGGTCGCTTTGCGAAGCTCACGGGGTCCAGGGCGGTCCCTGCACGGCCCGCGCCGAACGAAGCTCCTTCCATGGCCAGCCCCGATGGGCAGCGCTGCCCTGGTGCCCTCAGTCCGTCTGTCTGTCCGGCCAACCCAGCCTGAGACCGCTGCGGAAGCTGCTCTTGCTGCCTTAACCTCCAGCTCCTTCTGGGAGCGCGCTGGCTGCGGCGGGGGCGCGCGGGGCGGGGCCGAGCCCGCACCACCCCTCCACCGGTCCACGCAAGGGGCTGGAGCCCTCCCGCCCCTCAACCCCGCCCTTCCTCCATCCGCCAAACCTCAGCGGCATGACTCGGTCCGAGATGGATTCGCCCATCACAATCAAGGGGCAGTGGCAAGGGGCTGGGGCCCTCACTGCCCCTCACAAGGAGGAATGGAGCAGTGCAAGTGAACACTGGGCTCCTCCTTTGCAGTAGCCAGGCGTCCGGACAGAGAGGACCTGACCCCGCTCTTCTGAGCAGGGTCCTTTCATGAATATGTATCTGAGGTCAGAGGGCTCCCGTGCTTTCCCCCAAGCCCTCAGGAAAGGGGAACACAGTCCCTTGGCACGGTCCTCTGTAGACTTGGTCACTGGGGCTTTTCCCCTCAGGACCCCACCACTGTACCCTAGCTTCCCCTTCAAAGGGTTCTAGCCTTCCTGACAAGGAGGGAAAAGGGCTTCTGCCCCCAGGGGCACTTGGCCAGGCAGGCAGAGTCCATAGACCAGTACCAGTAGGAGCTGGAGTACCTCTGATCCTTTTCTGAGTGGCCAGATGTCATTTCAAGGATGATCTCTCTGAGCCTTCCACACCCCTGGGTTTCTTGGACTGACTTGTAGATGATGCTTTTAGTTTGAGAACAAGGAGTGGGGAGAAGCATCAGAAATAGTTCAGCCGAAATGGGACTTACCAGCCCTGTGTCTTTTCCAAAGATTCCTGGACCCCTAGATAGTGTCCCTTTCTTCAGATTTCTTCCAGCCCAGCCCTGCCCAGCAGGAGCCCAAATGACTCCTATGTTTCTATTTAGTGTATTGATAAGACAAGTCTGCATTTGTTGAGCATTTACAGTGCCAAGTACTTCACAATGACCTCTGGGGGTAGGAATTATCATCCCTCCCATTTCTCAGGTGGTAAATAGGCAGGTGGGGTGTGCCTGCGCACAGCCCGGCCGTCAGCACGTGTTCCCCAGTGGACATTTGCTGCAGTGTCCTTTGCTGTGCAATCCCTTGGCCTCTCCCTGCTGCTCTGTTGCCAGGATATTGCTTTCTAACAAGCTGACTCTGGGCAAGTCGGATGTGAAAGGGCCATGCGGGTTGTCATGAGAGTGGACTTTTCCTTTAAGGAACAACCAGATAATCACCAGAGGATCAAGGCTGCCATCCCAAGCATCAAATTCTGTTTGGACAAGGGAGCCAAGCCAGCTGTGCCTATGAGCCACCTGGGTCAGCCTGATGGTGTCTCCATCCCTAACAAGTACTCTTTGCAGCTCATTGCTGTGGAGCTCAAATCTCTGCTGGGCAAGGATGGTTTCTTGTTGTTGTTGTTGTTCTTGAACTGTGTGGGCCCTGACATGGAGAAAGCTTATGCTGACCCAGCCACACCGGAGAACCTTCACTTTCATGTGAAGAAGGTAAAGGGAAGATGCTTTTGAGAGTAAAGTTAAAGTCAAGCCAGCTAAAATAGCTTTCCAGGCTTCATTTTCCAAGCTAGGGGATGTCTAAGTCAATGATGCATGTGGCCCTACTCACTGAACCCACAGCTCTATGGCAGGAATCAATCAGCCACAGAAAACTAAAGGGGTTTTGATGAAGTAGGAGCTAAACTACTTTGCCAAGGCCTTGGAAGGCCCAGGGTGACCCTTCCTGGCCTCCTGGGGGGAGCTAAAGTTGCAGACAAGACCCAGCTGATCAATAATTTGCTGGACAAAGTCAATGAGATGATTATTGGTGGTGGAATGGCCTCCTTAAGGTGCTCAACAACAAGACTGACACTTGTCTGATGAAGAGGGAGCCAAGATTGTCAAAGACCTGTATCTAAAGCTTAGAAGAAGGATGTGAAGATCACCTTCCCAGTTGCCTTTGTTTGATGAGAATGCCAAGACAGCCACGGTGGCCTCCAGCATACTTGCTGGCCGGGTGGGCTTGGACTAGGGTCCTGAGAGCAGCAGGAAGTACACTGAGGCTGTCACTAGGACCAAGCAGATCAGCTCGAACAGACCTGTGGGCATATTTGAATGGGAAGTTTTCGCCCAAGGGACCAAAGCCCTCATGGACAAGGTGGTGAAAGTCACTTCCAGGGGCTGCATCACCATTGTAGGTGTTGGAGACACTGCCATTTGCTGTACCAAATGGAACACAGACCAAGTCAGCCATGTCAGTACTGGGGATGGTGCCAGTTTAGAGCTCTTGGAAGGTAAAGTCCTGCTGGGGGTGGATGTTCTCAGCAATGTTTAGTACTTTTCCTGCCTTTTGGTTCCTGTGAGCATCCCCCCACTCAACTTAGTGCCTTCCGTACCTCTACCTGGTACTAGTTAAAATCTTCCCCCATGTCAAGATTCAGCTAATGGCCAAGAAATGCAGCCCAGGAACACTTAACACAGTTGCACAACCACAGCTCATCTTTACTGCACCCTGGATTCAACTACATTCTTCAGGATCCCATTTGAATTTTTAGTAGCTAAACAACTGTGCATTCTACAGTGCAGATATTTATATTTTGCATGTTAAAGTAAGCTATTAGCTTAATTCACTTCTTGGAGTAGCTTACTCTGATTAGTTTTGTCATTGTGTTGCTACTCAACAGAAAAACAAGATGAATTCCAATTGCAGAAAAAAAGGAGATGAAGTTTGTGACCTATTAAATAAGTAAAAGTACTCATTGAAATGGGGGAAAAATAGACAGGCTGGTTGAATTCCTGGATCATAGAAAGTTAAGAGCTGGGATTAAAGTCCAGGTTCCTGTCATGGCTTCTATGTGGACGGAGGGTGGTACCTGGTCCAGCTCCCTGAGGAACCCATCTCAGGGCAGGTATGGCCAGAGGTGCTGCCCACTAGTCAAGTGCCTTACACTGTGCATCCAGTTCTACTACCTCTGACCTGTCAGCAATTGCTCCTTGACTTTGTGTCTTGCATCATCCATTTGCCCCCTTTTACTTAATCATTTGTATAACACCCAAACATGGTACACTTTTTTCTATCTTAACAAATATCTACTCAACTCCAATTCTCCCCCAGCTGTCCCATGTCACTGCTCCCTTTACTCCTAGGGGCAATTCAGATGCTGAGTTCCCCACCCTCCTGGAAAGGCTTCTAGATATCACCCTCGTCTCTTATTTCTCTTACTTCTTATGGCCTTTCTTGTTACCCCCTTCAGATTCCTTCCTCTTGTCTAACCTATGACCATCAAGCTTTAGGAGCCCCAGGTCATGATCATGGATCTTCTCTATGCTCAACTACTGGACTATGTGCTGACAGCCCCAGCCAGAACCTTCCCTCAAACTAGAGTCCCACTTCTCTCAGCCTGGTTGCCCTGAAAAAGTCTGTGGCAAAGTTTAAGAGTTTTATTGAGGGAGGGTGAGGAGTGAAACCTCAGAGAAGCCATAGTTAAGGAATAAGGGAAGCCCAGCAGGGAAGGAAAGAAATATAAGTAGTGGTCTGTTCTGGAGTTGACAGCTATTACTCACTGGCTATTCAGGAAAGGTCAGAAAGAACTATGCTTGGGGACAGTCCATCTGGGGAAGGATGGAAGAGCAACTTATCTGCTGGCTGCCCTCTACCTATTTCTTTGTGTCACCTGGCCCCTTGGAGTAGCACCTTGTGAAAGCCAGCACCCCTGTGAGAACAGTAAGATAAAGGTGCTCAGAAGATGTGGCAAAAGCTTGCCCTTTGCTTAGAGAGAGACTGAAACACTATGGGAATGGTGGTGACCAGAGCTTTATGACTACAGAATTGGGGCACACTGTTGCCGAGCCATTCCAGTTTGGGGCCAAGGCCTAGGAGCAGGTATTGGCTGGGCAGATCAGAAAGACTCAATAGCTGGTCCAGGCCTCCCCCAAACCTGCTCCATTCACAACCTTTTCCATATTACTGATATACACAGAAACTACATCCTTACAGCATTTTGGGCTAGGACCCCAGTCTCCTTTGGCTTTCCTTTTTGGCTATACTTTCAAGAATCTATCAGCCTCTTCTCCCATCCACCCTTGGCCAGTTTCCCCTTCAGCTGCCACATGGGTGCCTGCCCTCCCTGCTTCCACCCTTGCCTGCCTCATCCCAGCTCAGCCCTGGCTGGGTAGCTTAGTAGGTCTGATACACCAAGGTTGCAGGTTTGATCCCCAATCAGGGCACGTACAAGAAGCAACCAATGAATACATAAATAAATGGAACAAATCAACGTTCCTCTCTCTCGCCCTTCCTGTCTCTAAAATAAAAAATAAGACAATAAAACAGTGAAGTTCCTTATCATTAAAAAATTAGCCCTGGCTGGTGTGGTTCAGTGGATTGAGTGCCAGCCTGTGAACTAAAGGGTCACTGGTTCTATTCCCAGTCAGAGCACATGCCTGGGTTGTGGGCCAAGTCTCCAATTGGGGGCACGTGAGAGGCAAACACACATTGATGCTTCTCTCCCTCTCTTTCTCCCTCCCTTCCCTCTTTCTAAAAATAAAGAAATAAAAACCTCTAAAAAAATTAAACAAAAGCCCACTATGTCTATAAAAACTTCACTATTCTTGTTTTGGTTGAAATATTTTATGAGGCAGCTCTAAACATAAACTTAAAGCAAATGTGTTAAAGAAAGAAAAAAAAAAAAAGAAAGAAAGAAAAAAAAAAGGCCCTGGCCAGGTAGCTCAGTTAAAGCATCATCCCGATACACCAAGGTTGCAGGTTTGATCCCCAGTCAGCCAGGGCCACACAAGAATCAACCAATGATTACATAAATACGTACAACAAATCAATGTTTCTCTCTCTGAAAAATAAAAAAGTGAAAAAAAAAAAGTCACATTTCACCATTCCTTGGCTCCACTTCCTCAAAGACCTTCCTGTCACAAAAGCTGGGTGTTAAAACCATGTCCATGGCCTGTCCTGGCTGGTGTGACTCAGTGGATTGAGTGCCAGCCTGTAAATTTAAAGTTCACCAGTACAGCCCAGGCTGGTGGCACAGTGGGTGGATAAGGCGCCAGCCAGTGAACCCAGCCAGGGTTCGATCCCCCAGTCAGGGCACACATCCAGATTGCAAGCCAGGTCTCCAGCCAGGTCTGTAGCTGGAAGCAGTTAAAAGGTAACCATACATTGATGTCTCCTTCCCTCTCTTCCTACCCCTCTCTCTAAATATAACAAATAAAGTCTTAAAAAAAGAAAGAAAGAAAGTTCATCGGTTCAATTCCCAGTCAGGGCACTTGCTTGGGTTGCAGGCCAGTGGTCCCCAGTTGCGGGCATGTGAGAGGCAACCAAATAGTTGTATCTCTGGCACAGCAATGCTTCTATTCTTCTCTTTCTTTCTCCCACCCTTATGCTCTCTCTAAAAACAAAAACAAACATACAAACAAAAAACCATGTACTTGGCCTGGCTAGGTAACTCAGTTGGTTAGAACATCATCCTGATACACCGAGGTTGCAGATTTGATCTATGGTCAGGACACACACAAGAATCAAGCAATGAATGCATAAATAAGTTAAACAACAAATCGATGTTTTTTTCTTACTCTTTCTCTGAAAAATAAATAGTAAATAAAAATTTAAGAATCCCACATTCTTGCCAAGGCCTTGAAAACTTCATGCTAAGTCCCCTACACCTGACACTCCTCCCTCAGCTCCAGGAACTCAGCCTCCTTGCTGTTCCTGGAATATCCTGGCCCACCCTTGCCTTGAATCGCCTCCTTTCTCCTAAGGAGCCAGAACCTGGACAGGAGGAAGGTAGTGACCACAGAGGGGTGGGGGCAGGCCCTGTCCATTACTACAGGTCCCAGCACAAAACACACTTAAGTCAGGTTCTCACTCCTCTTCAGCATTTTATTTTTGTCTCACAGTCCAAGGAAGATGGTCATAGGGAGCCTCTAACAAGCCTGGAAGGCCATGTGCTGGACAGAAAATGGGCTGCAGGGTAGGTGGATCCTCAGAGAACCCTGCCTGCATTTTCTCTCCCTGTAGAGACTGAACAGGGTGGAAAGCTTAGTCCCCAGGCCTCTTTCCTGAAGTGCAAACAACGCACAGCCTCTGGGGCTGCAGTCACTGTGGCTGTCCCTGGCTACTACACACTGGGATGACAATGTCATGGTCTTGAGAGTTTTGTGGGACAGGGTAGCCCAGCTAAGCCTATCACCTTCCTGAGTGGGGAAGTGCGCACCAGGGTGTGAAGTGGGCAGGATGAACAAATGGGACAGCTTAGGCTGTTCCTACTCCTTCTCCTGCTGCCCCACGGGGCCTCAGCTGAGGAGGAGGCCATCTGGGTGCCTGCAGCAGACACCTCCACTTCAACTTCAAACCTAAGAAGGAAAGTACCCCGTGGACAGTATCTGTAGACCACCCCACTAAAACACAACAGCCTCTGGCTCTGCTGCACTTTAATAAGTCACCTGTCCCTCTCTAGCCAGGTAGCCCCATGGGCTCCTGCTGGCCGCCCTCTAGTCGCAGGAGCCGTCCTTCCAGCCGTCACGCCAGCGCTCATCCACTTTAGAGCAGTCGAAGTTCGGCTTGCCTAGCTTGCGGTTCACCTCGTTGTGCAGGCGGCACAGCCACTGGGTTAAACATGCCCTTGTGCGCGTGTCTGGCTGGTTCCTACATATCCTGTAGGGACATATCCAGAAGCACATGGAGAATGAGGACAGGTAGAGGTCCCACTGCCCTGTCCTGCCAGCTACTTCCTTGCTGCTCAATCGAGGGAGAAGAGACGGGATGCGGCTGTGAGCTACTTTCAGGTGTGTCCTTTATGTTCTGAGAAATAGTAATTTCCGAAAAGCCTGGCCCTGTAGTGGCCAGGAGTGGTGGACCCCTAAGCCTGCTCAAAACCCCACTTGGATGCCCTGGCTGGTAGCACAGTGGATAAGGTTCCAGCCTGCGAACCCAAAGGTGGCTGGTTCGGTAACCCATCCAGGGCACATAACCAGATTGCAAGCCAGGTCTCCAGCCAGGTCCGTAGCTGGAGGCAGGGGAAAGGCAACCATACATTGATGTCTCTCTCCCTCTCTGCCTCTCTCCCTTCCTCTTTCTCTAGAAATAATACAATCTTTAAAACAACAACAACAAAAACCCACGTGGGGAGCTTGGTTAAACCCTGACAGGGGCCCAAGGCAAGGCATTACCATAGATCAGAGAAGTTTACAACCTCATAACAATTTCACCCCAGCTTCCCTGGCCCAAAGCAGTGTGGAAAAGCTGAGACCTGAACAAAAGCATAGCTAAAAACCGGACCTGTTTCTTAGCACATGAGGTCCTGGTGCCTCAGTTCAGCAAGAGCTCTTGTTCTAACCGCCCAGGCTTCAAACAGCAAAGGCAGTACTCCCCTTCCCCCGCCACGTAGCCCAGAAACACCTATGGGTGCCAAACAATAGCTCTTGGGCTATCTAATAAGCCACAAGCTTTTGTAAGCAAAACCAGTGTTTTTCAATGTCTTGAAACCAGTAGTCCTGCTCCAGAAGTCAGGCAAAGTCCTCCTTAAATTGCTGGGTCCTCCATCAGTACTAAGCAAAGGACCTCTTGAAGGGAGCTCTCTCTGCCCACCTGTGGCTACAGAAAGCAGTAGATAGCTGCCCCAGGGTGCTTAGCCTGTAGGAAGATTGCTCAGATGACCCAATCCCAACTCTGTGGGTGGTCCCTTCTCTTGACAGCCCTCTGCCATCTCTGCCCCAATTTCTCTAGGATCCCCTTTTTGACATCAGTTAGGGACCCCAGGCCCAGGTTCCACGTGGGATGCTCTGCTGCCTGCAGGCGGTACAAAAGAACTTACCTCTCCCTTATGTCTTCTGCACACTCCTCACAGGGATAAAACTTGGAAAATAAATGTATGAACTGGGTCATGCCTTGCTGCTGTTCAGGGGTGGGCAGGTCAGGGTAGTAAGCAGCCAGGGTGTGGAGGACAGACCAGCTCTGGCGTCCCAGTTCCTCACGATCCGGAGGACAATCTTCCCTAACCTTGCTGTCCCGCTGCGGAAGGAGGCCGACCGAGGGTCAGTTCAGTTTCCCCAGACCAGAAGCCTACAAACCCCTTTCCCCCCTCCCCAGCAGGAGATCCACTGACTCCAGACATTATTAGTCTTGCAGCAGACCCGGCCGCATGTGAGTGTGAAAGCCAAAAGGCCGGGCCTACTTTGGGAGCCAGGTTCAGGAACAGCCAACCCTGGGGACACAGGTCAAGCATAGGTCCTGTGGGACCGCTTGGCCTGGGTGTTGGGAGGTCTGCCCAGGGTGCCGAGGCCGAGGGCTGGGGGCGGGAAGAGACTAGAGGTGGGCAGGGCTCATGAGCCTCTGAGGAGAAGTGGAGCCCCCCAGCAGCTGCACCTTCTGCTGGGTCCGCATCCATGACTTGAAGTCCACACAGGCACGGCAGGGCCTCCTCCGGGAGGTGTCCTCGGCGACCTGCGAGTCGGGGGTCGGCACCAGGATTGGTGCCGGGGCGGAGGAAGCGGCGGCATCTCTCGGTCCCGCGCCCCGACCGCGCGCGTCAGTCACCAGGTCCTCCATTGCTTCGGAGCGCGCGCCTCCGGGCAGAAAGGAAAAGAGGTTCCCGCCACCAAAGCGGCCCGGTTCCCTAGGCTCCGCCATGTTGCTCGCGCAGAGCCTGCCGGGCCAGCGCGGCCTCCAGAAGGGCCTCCTACTTAGGCCTCCGGGCCAGTGCGCTAGCGGCCGCCAGGGCGCGGCCACAGGAGCCTGGCGTGCTCGCAGCAGGCTCTGGCTCGGAGGCCGAGGTGGGGCTAGGGCTGGGGTCACAACCCGGTGTGGAGGAGGGGCCCGATGTAGGGGTGGTGCTGGGAGCCGGGGACCGCACGCGGGAGGAGGCAGAGCCAGAGGTCCGGGTTCTGGCGGAGGAAGAGCGGAAGGCCCGCGTCCTAGCCACGCCCCTAAGCCTAGGTCCGCTGCCCGAGCCCCGCTTGTGTTTTCCACGAGGATGCTCGGGCTTCCTCCAGTACAAGAGCAGAGTGTTGTGGAAGGTGCGCCGCAGTCGCGGCGCGGACTCGGGCTGCGGCCCTCGATGCCCCCATCCCTCCGCTTTGACCGTTCAGTGTGCCAGTGCCCAGGCTCTGAGCCTTCGGCTGGGGACACGCCCCCCAGCTAATTGCGCGGTGCTATGGCAACGTAAGGCAGGGCATTGCGCGCACAGTGTGGGAAGAGAGCTTTAGGGCCCAGGTTCGGGTATAAAGCCCGGTGAGCGCCGCCCCGGCAACAAGCGCAAGGCAAAGGGGTGGGGTTGTGCCTGCAAAGGAGGCGGCGTGTGTCTCCGGGCTTCTGCGTGAACCTAGCGCCCGGGATCCTCTAGCTTGCATGAAGGAGCTAGACCTACATCAGGAGTGGCTTCAGGGATACCGCTGCTTTCGTAGTACATTAAATCATTCCCCAAATATGTGTTTTTGTTTTTGTTTTTTTTTTGTTATTTATTAGAGAGCGGGGAGAGGCAGAGAGGAAGAGAAACATCAATGTATGTTTGCCTTTCACCTGCACCCAGCTACAGACCTGACTTGCAACCTGGTTACATGCCCTGGCTGGGAATCAGAACAGCGACCTTTGGGTTTGAAGGCCGGTGCCTTATCCACTGTACCACCAGCCAGGGCCCATTCCGCAAGTGTTTGTGTAGTGCCTAATTAGTTCCAAACACTCCTGCAGGCCCTGGGCAACGCGGCAACAAGATCCAACTGACAGCTCATAGCCCAGTGATCAAGATGGAGAAAAAATAAGTTACATTAATAAATGTCCTTGTACAAATTGTGGTTGGTAAATTTACCAAACCTAATGGTGTAGTAAATTCAGAATTCAGGTGGCTTCTGGGAGAAAGTGACCCTTAGGCAGAGACCTGAAGGAGGAGGAGTCAGCAGTCAAGGACAAGGCTGGAGGTGGAAGAGCCTTGACCTCTTGCATGGGCAGAATGGACAATTAGGACCTGGAGACAAGAGATGTGGGCAAGGGCCCATCAAGGATCTTGCAGCTGCCATGGGAACTAGAAATTTTTTCCAAGGACCGTGAGAAGGTACTAGACAGTTTTGGGCACTGCTATTTCTACCTGACCCCATTTTTGTTTTTGCAAAGATTTCTCTTGAAACTAAACTTTATGGGGGAAGGGGAGGAACTATTGTAGTTGTCCAAGTGAGAAATAAGGGTATGGGCTATAGAGAGGGAAATAATGGTAAGGAACCAGGGTTACAGGGAATGTGGAGCAGTTGTTGTCATTTGGGGTAGTTGAGGGGGGCCTCAGCACCCTTCTGGGTCCCTGGCTGTTTATAAATTGGCTTCCCTCACCCCTATTCTTTGTTTTTCAGGGGAGCAGGGTCTGTTCCAACTTGAACCTTGCCAGGCCAAGCACCCTCAGCATGGCCCCCACTGAGGTTGAGGAGCATTTGATAACTAGACGAAAGGCACTATGCATAACAGGCCTATAACAGCAGGTGTTTGCTATCTAGGCCAAGACCTGGGAAGGTTTGAAAGCTCCAGAGAGAGAAATGCTGGAGGGACACACAAAAGCCCTTTGTTCAGGCCAGTGTGGTTCCCTGGAGTAACTCCCTGGAGGCTGACCCTCCCTGAAGAGCTTGGAGTGGGGTGGGGGGTCCCAACAAATACCTGGTGGCTCCATTAGCAGGAGGAACCACTGTGGGCCCAGGTTAGATAGAGCGCCAGAAATCTCCCCTATAAGCAGCAGCCCAGAATTGTGATACACCTGAGCACACCCTCTGGAGATTCCAGCGTCGTCTTACCATCCCAGTGGAGGAATGGTCAGTCACTCCTGATCTCAGAGGCTGTTTGCAGTAACGTAATAAATTGTAAAGTCAGGGGGAGCTCTCAAAACAATCCTAATCATCCCCCACTCCCAAGTGCTAGTGACTGTTGAGATGGACCACGAGAGAGGGAGACCTCTGGGATGAACCTGTGAGGTCCAGCTTTCCCCAACACATACAGAAAAACTGACATTATCACAACACAAATTTCTTCTTTGTGACGTGAGGACGTTAAGAAATCTTTCCTCCAATGTAGGGTTAAAGCCATTACTGATAACCTCAGCTCTCCAGGCAAGTTCAGAGTGCAGTGGGGCCCACCCCCCCAGGAATCTCTCAACAGTCTCAGCATTACACAGCACTCTGGGAGAGCCTGGAGGGTGGGGTGGGCCAGGCCTGGCGGGCACTTTGATGGCTTTTCTTTCTCCTCCCAAGGCCAGGTTCGGGCAGAAGGGCCTCAGGCAGCAGTTCCAGCCCCACCCCTCCCAACACCGCCTCTGTGCTTCCTCTCCTACCCTCAAGCCCTCAGCTCTTGTTTCTCCACCTAGTTCTTCAGTTTGGGGTCCAGTGAGGAAACTGACACGGGTAGGAAAGTGCTGCAAGGAGCTGGTATGTCTGAGGCATTCAGGGGAGTTTCGGCCAGTCTTCAGTGAGGGACCTCGACTAGTGAGGCCACAGCTATGGCAAACCCTCGGCACCCTGTGTCAGTACATGCAGTAGCTCTCGTGCAGGCACAGAGGCTCCAAGTACGATCTGGTCACTGCCAACCTCCAAAGGAAATAGGGATGAAGGGAGGGGGAAAGGAAATTCAAGGTCTAGTGCCTCCCAGGTGCTCCCACCCTTTCCTCCACAGACATTCATTTTCTCTGTGCGCTGGTCGGACTACAGCAACACCTTCGTGCAAAGGAGCTACGATGAGTTCAGGAGGCTCCACGTGAGTGAACCTGAGGTCACCCCTGACTTCCTCTAACTGAATGACTCACCCCCAACCCCATAGTGCCTGTGCCAATGCCCATGCTGGCTTCCAGCCCCTCAGATCCCAAATCTCAGCAAGGGACTCCTGCCCTCCCAAGGTAAGTCAGTGGGCTCTCAAGACCAACATGCCGGTTCTTGCCCTTTAGAAGACTCTCAAGGAGACCTATCCGGTGGAGGCAGGCCT
This sequence comes from Noctilio leporinus, assembly GCA_004026585.1. Lineage (NCBI taxonomy): Eukaryota > Metazoa > Chordata > Mammalia > Chiroptera > Noctilionidae > Noctilio > Noctilio leporinus. Next base: position 63,513 of record PVIW01004142.1, on the reverse strand, counting down.
ACTGCGGAGATCCGACCGAGTTCTCCCCAAGCTTCCGGGTTAGGCCCTAGGGGTCCTGGGGTGGGGGAGCAGGTCCAAGCAAGGCTACCAAGCAGTGTAGCCTTGTAGTGGGAGCCTTGAGGCAGATTCGTCCTTGTGGTTCCCACAGACCTATCCACATCTCTGTTGGTGCTCTGGGGGAACTTGGGCCGTAGCCTCGCACGCCTGCGGTCACTGGAGGCCTATTCCCAGACATTGCTGGAAGCGGAGTGTGTGTCCAGGGGACCAGTGCTCATCGGCTTTTTTGAGCCACAGCCCCAGGACCTGGAGCCCTTGCTGCCATCTGGCAGGTGTCTGACCCATTTCTAACCCCCTGTGGGAAGCATTTGGAGGACAGAGGCATCATGGTGGAGAAAGGCCCTAGGAAGTACAAGGCTGGGTGGACTTGGAGGGTTGGTGGCCCATCCCTACACACCTCTTTCTTCCCGCAACCACTTCTTTCCAGCTTGGTGATCTTGCCTGTCCAAGAGCCCCTACCCTGTCCTGTGGGAAGCCTTGCCATAGGCAGCCTGATGGCCAAGACACTACACTGCCTGCAGCCCTTCAGTACCCAGGACACAAGAGGTCAACCCTTCCACATACAAGCCCAGGAGGCACTACAAGTGCTGCTGCAACACCCCTCAGGTGGGACTGGGCAAGTGTCTGGGAACTAACCCTAATCTGCTGCCAAGATTCCAGCATGCCTGGGAAGCTGAACCCCTACCAACCTCTTACACATAGGCTGGTGGCTGGTGGCTAATGAAGACCAGCAGACAGCATGGTTTCCTGCTCCCTACTTGGAGGAGGTGGCTCTGGGCCAGGGACAAGATAGGGGACAGCCCCTAGGAAGTAGTGGTATGAAGCTAACCCTCCTCCCCATGCCCACCACCACCATTGGGCAGTGAGCAGCAAGGGACAGGAAGCACCTGACCCAGGGGAGGGGTGCTGTGGAAGGACTAGGTCCTGGTAGTCCCCTAAGTGCTTGGTTCTCATAGCAGGTGGGAACCCCAGTGGGTTTCGGAGTGGTCCCTGGTATTCACAGAGATCCAAAGGAGAGCCCAAGGGTAGAGAGCAACAAGGGGACTGGGATGGGAGCCCTGTGGTTAAGCCTTAAGTGCCCACTCCCAGGCCCCCAGTTCTGTGTTTCCCGAGCCTACAAGGGCAACCAGGTCGATGAGCTGTCGGTGCCTGCAGGAGCAAGAGTGCAAGTGCTGGAAAAGTCAGACCGAGGCTGGTGGCTGTGCAGGTAGGTGTGGGCCTTTAGTGGGGGAACAGGGGAAGATGCTGGGGGGTGGTGGACAAGGCCAAATGCTGAACAAACCCTGCTCTCCTTGCAGGTTCGGTGGCCACACAGGTCTTCTCCCCTCTGTGCTATTGCAGTCAGATGGGCTAGGAACACTTCTGAGCAGACCAGGGCTTCACTCTGGGGCAGAAGGAGGTGAAGACTGGGCAGGGGGTGCCCAAAGCTCCCCTCAGTCCCCACTGGCTATGACCCTTCCCCCTACTGTGCCCATCCGCCCCCTGCCAGGTGCCATTCAGAGGTGCTGCTGCACCATCACTCGTAGAGCACTGGGGAGGGGTCCACAGGGTCAGGGACCTCCTTGAGGGTGTGTAGAGCTACAGGGAGGGCTTTGCTGTGCACACCACAGCTGGAGCAGGAGGCCAGAGGTCCTACACCCCAAGGATGACTGATGGCAGCCCCATTACCCTCAGGGCAGCAAGAGATGCACTTGAGGTTGGGACTCCCTGGTTAGCAGGGCCAGGAGGCTATCCTCTCCCATTTCCTTTGAATAAAGTTAATCTGATTAACCCAGACCCAGTGTCCATGCTGAGGAGCAGGACCAGCTGGATTATAGCCAGGCCAAGGTGCAAGGATGGTGCTTAGCCAGGGCTGTGGCCTGGGGTGAGACAAAGCCCAGAGAGACACAGGAAGCTGGGATAGAAAAGTACATGTTTCAGGGGGCAGAGGAGGCTGCAGGGAGGGTGGGCAGCTTCATGTTGTGCCACAGAAACTCCAGAAAGGTGGCTGCCTGCAGGGTCCGGCTGAGCCGCTGAAAGTGCCGCTCTAGGGATGGATGAAAGAGGCCATCAGGAGGTCCATAGAGTCTGGCTGGGCTGCTCCCTACCCAACCCCAACCCAGGGGCCACGCCCATGTACCAGTGTAGGGCAACAGGGCCTCAAGCGAGGTTCGCACACCCTCATAGGCCAGCAGCTCTTCTGGGGTCTCATGTCGTAGGAGCACACCCAGCACAGCCTGAGCTTCATGGCAGTGTCTTGAGTTAGTGTTCCATGTGACACAGAAGCGCAGCAAGGCCTCTGTGAGGGACAAGGATGGTCAGATCTGCCTGCTAGCCACCCCACCCATATCAGCCTCTATCCACCCACCCCAAACCTTTCTGGTCTCGCCGCAGTCGGAGCACTGTGGCTTCAAGCTTCTCACAGGCCTCAGAGTCCCTCCGGATGGCTGCAGGAGGAGGGAAGATTAAGATCCAGGAAAGGGACAAGTCAGACCCCAGAAGAACCCCCTCCCCCAACCACCACCACCACCAGTCAAGGACCAAGGCACTGACCCTGGATAACAGTCAGCACGGTATGGGGCCGGTCTAGGGAGATGGCCAAACCCAGCGCCCTAAGGTATCGCTTCTCCTGGAGCAGGTTGTCCAGTTCTTGCTGCCTGGTGAAGGAAGGAGGGAGGAAAGGGCCACAGGGTTGTGTCAGAAGGCAGAGCCATCCGGTGTCTGGCTCAGGAGTCAGCAAACTGGAGCCCAGTACCCACTGAAGGTGAGAGCTGTGTCACTGCTCCAAGCCTCAGATACCCACTTCCATACAGTAGGGGGGATGCTAATGTACCCTACCCCAAGGGGCGGGGGTGATGCTGATGCATTGGAACTGCCAGACACATTGGGGGCACTTACAGAGAAGCTGGGTGGACCCTCCAGACTTACTTAATCATCTGCTCCTCCTGCTTGGCCTGCTCCTGTGCCTGCTCCATCTCAGTAACATCCTGGGGACAGGCAAGGGTCAGAACAGAACCCCACGCTGCCTGCCCCCACTCTGTTCCATGTACACCCTACCCAAGCCCACACACCTTCCAGAGGATGACGCAAGAGTCGCTGGCACCAGTAAGAGCATGGTCATCCAGCTGGCTGCAGTGCAGCCCCCAGACTTTATCCTGGTGGGCATCCAGCGTCCTCACACATTCATTGTTCTTGATGGTCCAGAGCTTCACTAGCCCATCAGAGCCACTGGGTTTGGGAGTGGGAGGGGGCTCAGCACTGGAGTCTGTCCCCCAGCTCACCTCAGCCCCTGTCCTGCCCCCAGCCCACTCACCTGGACAGGAGCTGCGTACCACGGCTCACAAAGGCCACCTTCAACACAGAAGCATCATGCCCCTCGAACGTCTACAGGGTTGGGACAGGGAAGACATGAGATGGCATCAGGTGCAGACCAGGCCGGGGGTGGGGACAGCTTACCTTAAGGCAGCTGAAGTCCTGAAGTGCCCAGAGCTTGATGGTACCATCAGCTGAGGCAGTGGCCAGCACCTGGTCCATGGGTGAGAACTGGACACACCAGAGCCCACGCCGGTGGCCTGAGAAGATGCCCAGCAGTTGGCACTGTGGCAGGGACCAGAGCTTGGCTGTGCGGTCCTGTGAGCCTGTAGCCAGCAGCTTGTCATTGGGGGCAATAGCTACACTATTGATGTCCTGGTGAAAGGAGAGAAGGCAGCTCAAATACCCCTATCTCAAGGGCCCTGCCACACTGCCACCCCAGTGTACTAAATTGTTTGGTTACCTTGTCGTGGCAACGCTGTGTGGTCTGGGTCTGCAGGAGGACAGGGCCACTGTCTGGAGCTGTGCTCTTGGACAACAGGGCTTTGGGGAGGGGCCACAGTTTCACAGTGCAGTCCTGACTACCCGTCACCAGGAAGGTCTCCTTCAGCCTGGGGCCCAGTTAGGGGGAAGAGAGAGACACCTGTTGGGCCCTTACCAGCCCTGTCTGCTGATGCAACACAGCTTAGGCCTACAGGACCATGGTCCAGACCAGAGGGGCTGTCCCAGAAGGAAGATGGCCCAAGTCACCCAAACACACCTCTGGGACCACTTGCCCACACTTAAGCCCACACCACCCACCCTTGGCAGCACCATACCACGAGACTTTGTCTCAATAATGGGACTCCCAGCCCCAAATGCAGGAAGCACCTTCTCCACCCGGATCTTGTTCAGTGTCACTCTCTCTGCCTCAACACCCTGCTCCTTTTATCCACCCAATCCCAAGGCCACTACCGATGAACCTCCCCTAACAATGGCACCTGGGATAACCTGGCCCCTGTTCCTTATTCCAGATCCCTAGGCTGAAGCTTCAAAGAGCAAGACCAAAGCCACCATCTTTTCCCTATCTCCTTATCAGCAGGGCCTAGTCCTGCACACCTGTGACACCTTGGACCTTAGCCCTGGCCCATTACCTAGAGCAACAGATGGTGCCCACACTGTGTGTGTGCCCAGAGCCCTGAGCCACACAGGTCACCTCACCAGCCTTATTCATCCTCCAAACACGAATGCTCTGGTCCTGGGGACAAGAGATGTAAAGACAGAGGCTGGGCCAGGCTTTCCTACAGGGAAAGCCCCATCTCCACAACTCTTGGGTTACTTCACCTTTGCACAGCTGGCAAAGAGCCGCCCCTTCCGAAACACATCCAAGGCCAGGACAATGTCTGGGAAAAAGGAGAGGAAAAATTATCAAAGATCAATTAAGGGAAGGGGACCTTGGGGTCATTGGCCTGGTGCCCTCACCTGTGTGGCCATGGAGAATCTGGCAGGCTGATGTTTGCAGCTCAAATACTTTTAGGCAGGGGCTGTTGGAAGCCACAACGATGTGGGAGTCTGTGGGCCCAAGGAACCGGACATCCAACACCTCCTCGCTGTAGCCAGCGAACTGCAGGATGGAGAGACACGTGCCAGGGCCCACGTGAAAACAGGGCCAGTGTTCCCAGGCCGAGTTGACCAGGAACAGTGCTCACCTGTTTCTTCAGCTGCAGGGAGTGTGCTTCATACAGTAGAAGGTTATGGTCAGCGGTGACAGTGAGGAGCAGACCAGCGGCTCGTACCAAGGTGCAGTGGGTCAGCTCCCGCCCGGGGCCTGACAACTGCTGTTGTGTGTGTACACATTGCCCAGAAGATGCCTCCCACACACGCAGAGTGCCTGGGCAGGGACAGAGGCTGCTGTGACTCAAAGGGCCATGATCACCCCCAGCCCTTGCCACCTGCCCTGGCCCCACATACCTTGGTTGCCAGCTGTCAGGAAGTACAGGCCCATGGACTTCACACCAAGCTTGGGTGCCAGCTCCTCTGGCAACAGCACTGCAGCTTCCACACTCTGAGGAGGAGCAGGTCAGAAGTGGACGCTCCAACCCCACCCCGCCCCACGCACTGACCCTGGCTCCCCTGGTGCCCCTACCTCAAACACTGGGACAGTCCTCAGGGCCTGGTGGCTCCGCAGGTCCCAGACAATGCAGATCTTGTCCCGGCCTGAGCTGGGGGAAACAGCCACCTCAGTTCCCGAGTCTCAGCCATGGCCCTCCCCTGCCTGCTAAGGCCTGGGTAGGTGGCCGCTGACCTGAGCATGGTGTGGCCATCAGCACTAAAGCTCAGTGAGGTGACAGCACTGTAGTGGGCAGTCAGTACAGCCAGGCACGACTGGTTCTGCAGGGACCATATGCGGATGGCGGCATCTGTGGCTGAGGAGAAGAGCAGCAGGCGTGCGGGGTCCGGGTGGAAGGCCACTAAACTGCAGGCGAGTAGATGGAGCGGTTGAGCTGCACCACCCACGCATGATGCCCCACTCATCCAGTCTCTGCTGCCCCTACTCACTGCACGACACCTGGTGAGCCCCGAAAGTGATGTGTCCCATAGTGCCGCACAATGTCCCAAACACGCACAGCCCCGTCACAGCCGCCTGTGGAAATGTGTCTGAGGTGAGGGGGCTGGTGTGTCCAAAGCTCCTTGGTCCATGTGCCCACCAGCTGGGGCCCTACCTGTGGCTAGCAGTGTGGAGGTTGGGTCGAAGGCCATGGTGGCCACAGGGGCTGTGTGTATTGCTTTCCACAGGCGAGTGACACTGCCTTCTCGCCAGGCCCAGTGAGCCAGCAGCAGTGCCCGACTGGCTGTCACTAGCACCTAGGGGAGAATGCTATTCAGCTGAGAGTGGGGGTGGTGGTAGGGGGAGGGTAGAGACATAGCTACCCATCCTCAGACACTCAAATTTGGTTGGGAAGTACTGGAGCTCACCTCCTGTCTCTGTCCCACATACCTCATCATCAGGGCTGAGGTCAAAGGCAGTGATATCCTCCTGGTCCTCCTAGGGGTGAAAGTAGGCATACAGAGTGCCATGAGAATAGGCTGCCTTTCCACACTAGTCCCTCATCCTGGCTCTCCCTGCCCTCACCTGCTCCAGGCTCTGCAGAATGGCCCCTGAGGCCACATCCAGGATGTTGACTTTGGTACCACAGACACAGAAGAGGTGCTGCCCAGTCTGGTCCAGCTGGTAATAGAGGGGTCTCAGCCAAGGTAACATTTTGCAGTCCCTGCCTGCCCCACCACTCTGCCCCTCCCTAGGGCCAGTACCTGCACCTTCCCGCCCTTGTAGAAAGGCTCGATCTTGCGCTCCACAGCATAGCTGGAGGGAGGACAGAAGAAGTGAGTTAATCACCCACCCCTCGGTTCCCAGTGCCAAACCCTGTGCTGGGTGCTCTTAAGTCCCTGGACAGTAGTAAGGATGGGGTGGTGGTGGTTGAGTTCTTTTTCACTGTTGTGAGCTGGTGGTTAGTATCCCTTTATTATAGAATATTTGAGACCCAGAGCTGGTTGGTGATCCACAGAGAGTAACCACAATAGCATATTAAGTCCAACAGCCCAGTCTTCCCAGATTCCCCAGTGCAGATCAGGCCAGGCCTTGGGGGCCCTCTGCTGGCTATGGGAGGCCAGGCCTGGGTACCAGCTGGTGGAAAGAAACATGCTCAACATCTTCATCCCTGAGGTCCAATCTGAATCCTTCCCCAACCTTTACTCCTTCCTCTACCCCCAGCCTGGCCTGCATCTTAGTCCCCAAGCAGCCCTATTCTCATCTTTTCTGCCGCCTTCACACTGGTCCAAGTGATTGCCCCACCCCTCTGGAGGAGGGCTGCTCCAGCCTCTTCACCAGGCCTCTACCTACTCTCTCAAACCCCACTGCCAAAGGACCTGTTAGAACGTAACTTTTTTTTTTTTATGTCACCACCCTGCCTTAAAACTCTCTCCTCTTCTTATGTTTCCAAGATATTGCCAGGAGGGCCACTGCCAACCTCTCCTGTTTCCAAAACAGGCTGTTCCCTACACGAAACCTGCATCTCCCTTTGGGGGTTATGGCCAAGATGAAACAAAGCCTCCAACTCCTGAACCGAGTTGAATACCCACCGGGGTTTCTTTTGCTTGTGCTCGTCACAATCACTGATGAAAACGATTTAATATAATTAGCCCATCAGACTACTCTCCACACTCTGGGGCTGAGTTTGTCCTTTTGGACACTAAACACTAAAGATGTTCAACAGGAACTTGGGGACTGGATAAGCACAGGATTTAGGGCTTCTTGGCCCATCTCCTGACCTCTCTTCCTGCTCCACGGAGAAGAGGGACAGCAGATGAAAACTCCTCCCCGCGTGCCCCAGAGGTGGTTCTTCTCCAGCACCTCCCGCTTGCGTCAGGAGCAGCCTCCACTTGTGCCCATCTTCCGTCTCTGGGATTTCTCGTCCCCACCCACAAACCGGTTCCTAGTTTAAGTAACCTACCCTTGCTACCCTCCGCGAGCAGTCATTGCCGGCTCTCCCATCTTATAATACTGTGGCCCCCACGACCCCGCGGACCAGTCGGTACACATTCCTCGCCGTCTCCCCAAACCCGAATGGACATCCGGTCCACGGTGAGCGCCTCCACTACTGGGGCTGCGAACCCGTTTCCCTCCCACAGCCCAGCAACCCGGCTCACTTGGCCTTGAAGCGGCACACTCCGCCCGCGGGCTCCTCCATGTCGCTGGCGCTGCCGCTGCAATCGCCACCGCCGCGTGAAAGCAGCCGGTGCGCCACTCCTACTGCCGGCGCGCTTGGGTGGCGTCACTGCGCGCTACTACTTTAACGTCATTAACAACGTGCCATCGGTGCCATCTTTGTTGTGGACAGTGGCAGCTGCGTCAGGAAGCGGAAGCTAGAAGAGCATTTCCGGCCTGGCGGTTGGGGTATACCCCTAGTTTGGATCAATGGGGTAGACAGGAAGGGCATATGTTCGCAGCTATCTGGCCTTTTATTTTTATTTTTTTTTAAACATATTTATTAAATTTATTGGGATGACATTGATTAATAAAATTATATAGGTTTCAGGTGTATGATTCTATATCATCTGTATATCCGCCTTAAAAAAATACTTTATTTTTATTTTTAGAGAAAGGGTACAGGGAGAGGGAGACAAACATCAACGTGTGGTTGCCTCTCTCACGTCTCCAACAGGGGACCTGGCCAGCAACCCAGGCATGTGCCCAGACTGGGAATTGACCCGCGACTCTGGTTCACAGTCCAGCACTCAATCCACTGGGCCACACCAGCCAGGGCTGTATATCCAGCTTTTTGATGGAAATTTAGAAAGACATTTGTAGGAAATGTTTACTAAAGTAATCCCAAGGATCCTGTCCCCTTAGCATTCTGGGATTTGGGGGTGAGCACATCTGAGAGTATACGAGTATAGAGGTTTTTTGTTTTTTAAGATTTATTTTTAGAGAGATGCGGAGGGAGGAAGAGAGGGAGAGAAACATCTATGTGATAGAGATAAATCTACTGGTTGTCTCTTGCAGGCCCCCAACTGGGGACCTATACTGCAACCAGGTATGTATCCTACCTGACTGGGAATGTAAGTGGGGACCCTTTGGTTTTCAGACCAGTACTGAATCCACTGAGTCACACCAGCCAGAGCTGTATAGAGTCTTGAAACAAGCCCTGCCTCAGGGGCTCATGGCCTGGTATGAGAACACAGGTAAATGAATCAATCTGGTAATTTCAGAGTCGTTTAGATATTTGAGCACATTCTGTGTGCAAAGCACTGTTTTAGGCATTTGGGAAACACTAGAGAAGAAAACAAAAACCCCTGTTTTCAGGTAGTTCTAGTGGGATGGGGTGGGGACTGGGTGGCAGGGCAAAGAATAATCATATTAAATGATTAGTGCTGTGGAAAAAATTGACCAGGGTTGGAGTGGGGCTTAGGGGTGCAATTATAAACAGGATGCTAGAGGAAGGTTCATGGGGAAGGAAGGTGATACTTGATGAAAAACCTAAAGCAGGTGAAGCAGAAAGCCCTATGGTTATCTAGGGAGACAGTGTTTCACACTAAGAAACAGCTGATGCACAAGCCTGGTGCTAGGAGGAGCAATGAAAGCCTCTGTAGCCTCTGGGAGTGAGTAGGGAGAATATAAGAGGAGAAGGAGGTCTGAGATAATGGTGCTTTTACTCTGAGCTCTGGATTTTGAGCCCTTTGCGCTACTGGCTATGAAGCTGGTAAGAAGATTGGTAGAATCTTCTTCCAATCTTTTTCCCCAACAGTTGGGGAAAAAACTTTGCAAGGAGACATTCACTTGAGTGAGGAAAAGGGCCTTTGGGTAGGGAGAATAGTCAGTGTGGAACTTGGGAGAGGTGGAGGGAGAGATGCCAAAGTGTGCCTGAAGGATGACAGGAGTATCGCCTTAAGAGGTGGGAGCAGCAAACACGGAAATTAAAGAGCAGAGGGAGCCAGGCTGTGTTCGCATTTATTCACTCCTCCATTTACAAGGTACTTTGGCCCTGCATCTCCCAAACCTCATCCCCAATGCTGCGGTCTGGGGTGACCTCCACATCCTCTTGCCTGAGGCTGATATGCTGTGCCTCGTCCTCCAGGAAGTCTCTTAGCTGGGCCAACTGCCGGTTGATGAGGTTGATGGTGCTATTCATCTTGCGCCTGCGCTGTAGCAGGCACAGGGCCAGCGACCGGCTGCGCTCCTGGTACTGGTCCAAGGCCGCACGCAGCTCACGGTGGCAGTTGTGGTGTACACGCTCTGCCTGGTCCAGGATGGCCTCGTGGTCTAGAGAGCAACACTGCTGGATACCATGCTGGCAGTGCTGCTGGTTTGGCATCTGTGCCGTGCAGCCCTGATTGGGACATGCCATTAACTCAAAAGGACATGAGTTCTGGTGCCCCTTGCGATGCGCCAGGGGGCACGTCACCAAGCAGCCAGCTTCAGCGTTTTTGCACTGGAGGTTGGGGAGAGCATCGTGGAGCCAAATCAGGTCAGGCATTGGCAAACCATGAGCTACCCACCCCCTAAAAATCCCCTACCCAGATATTCCACTGACTAGGAGCCAGTGAACTAACTGGAAGCCTCCCAAGCTCTTATATGACATCAATGACGTGGAGAAATGCTTGAAGAGGGAAGTATCTAGATCTGAGAGTAGTGGGGTCAGGACCTGAGGCTTGGAAAACGGAGGTATAAGGTGCATTGGTCTAGTGGGTTTTATGTATGCTAGGACTTTCTTTTATTTTTAAATCTCAGTTTTCCCATCTATAAAATTAGGGGGCTGGAGAATTAATAGCCGGCACATTAGATACAACACCCTCTAATTTTTTTCTATTTTATGATCCCCATTTCACATTTGAGGCCCCAGAGGCTCAGAGGTGTTATGTAACTTGCCCAAGTCACACAGCAAGTAAATGGTAGAGATAAGACAACTCAGCCAGGTGTGATGACTCCAAGTTTGCTGTCTGTGTTGCTGAAACTGAAACACTCAATTTTCTCTGAAGATGGGATTCTCCCTGCCTCCTCTCTCCTGGAACTGCCTACCCCCCCCTCCCCCCCCCGAAGCAGGTAAGGAGGTTGGTGGCAGTGGTACTTTAAGCTACCTTAACTTCCAGGCGACCAATGGCCTTTTGGAGTTTATTCACATGGACCATCTTTTTACGTTTCACTTCTTTTCTGCAGCACGGACAGGTCTTTTGTCTAGGAGGCATGAATGGGGATGTTGGGATTGGAAAGGGGGCAAGTGGCAGCAACGTTTGTCCCTTCTTTCTAGCTGGAAGAAGCATGAGAGGGCTTTATAGAGCCTGAGGCCTGGGCTAGAGGCTACAAGTACCAATGGGTTAGGGAGCCCACATATTTCAGTGTCCCAGGAGATCTAGCAGCTCAATCTTAGGGACATGATAACTTAGTGTTTTGCAGACCTTCCTCTATGTCTTGGGTTACAGAAATGGTCCTCATCCCCACCTCTGCCTTCCCAGCCTCTTGGGAACTTAACAGTACCTGGCTAGCCATCGAAGGATACACTTCTTGCAGAAGATGTGGCTGCAAGGCAACCTCACCGGCCTCTTGAGAACTCCATGGCAGACAGAACACAGGAAGTTGCTGTCCGGAGGGCTGGTGAAGAGGCTGAGATCATACCCGCCACTCTGCAAGGGCCAGGCCAGCATTAGGGCATGGCTGGGACTAGAATCTGGTCACCCACTCACTTCACATGCCCAGAGGAAGACTCCAGCAAGCTTTGGGGAGGTGGGCCATCTGAGAGCCCCAAGTGGAGGGTTGGGTCCGCATCCACTTTGAGGGGCAGCTGTGTCAAGACTTTTGAATATTAATCCCCAGCTAGAGAAGCTAGCCTTGGCCTCGAATTACTTCAGGCCAGAGTCCTCTGAAAGGTCTTCTTGCCCCATTTGTAACCCATTGTCCACCGTTAGTGTGAGATTTGGGGTCCAGCTCTGGGCAAGTCTCTGGAGTTAGACACCAATCTAAGGGCAAGAGATAAGAGGATTTTGGGCTCACCATTATCTGTGTATGGACAGCAGCTTCTGACCCCTGGAGCTGAGGAGTCTCCACTTCACAGGGGGAGTGGGCTGACATCACAGTGGCATTGTCCAACTCAGGCCAATCACAACCTGGCCCAGGGCACACTGGGGCCCTGTATCACCTGGCTCTTGCTCCCTTCCCTAAAGGGGCATAGATAAGGGATAGGGTAGCAAGACTTGGGACAGATCCCTGAAGCCACTGCCTTGATGGTGGATGACAGCTAGTCCTCAAGCAGCACTAGGCCTGGAACCAAGCTTCTGGGGGCATTTACCCAAGCCTGAGGTTTCAATAGGAAGCCAGGGATTGTTCCCTTCTCCCTTCTCAAATAGTGCTGCCCAGGTGTCTAGATCTCTAAGAACTGAGGGGCTTTAGGATCTAAGATTCATGGTGCTCCAGGGAAATGAGGGCCAGATCCCCATGCAACTATAGCAGAAACAGCTAGCCTGTGGAAAAGCCTCCCAGAATAGATAGGCTCAGACCACCTGAGCAGATCTATACTGGAGTGGGGAAATCAATTCCAACTTGAGAAACCAACCAGTTCCCACATATAAGGTACAGAGAAGTGCATTTCCACATCACTGAGTGGCGAGCCCTTCAAATTGTAAAGTTCCTAACCCTGTCCTGCCTGCAACAGGGAGCCACTATTTTGAACTGTGAATCTTGCTAGTGGTTAGCAGGCCCAATCTGACTGCCATCAAACTCAAGTGACTTATCTGCTGATGAGGAATGTATGGCGTGTGGCACTCTAGGAGCCAACCGTCAGTCTTTGAGACAATCTGTGTGTCGTCCAAAGCAAAACACGGCTACCCGGGAGAAAAAGGTGTCCCCACACCGGTTTCCTCTTCAGAGAACACATTGATCCCAGCGTCAACAGATAGGAGCAATTTCCAGGCTAACAGCTGGGGGCCAAAAACTCCTACACACACAAAGTTAGAGCAAAGCTTTATTTAAAGATGAGAGCAGCGGATCTCTCGTATCCCGACGGTCCTGGTGGCATCGGCCTCAGGCTTGGGGCATCCGGGTGTCCTGCGGGAAGAAAACCGGATCAGGGATCTGACACTAGAGCCCCGCGAGCGGCAGCACCGCGGCATGAGCCTCGAAGCGTGTCGGGGCCTGGGTTTCACCTTCCCACACTGAGTGGGCGGTGAGCTGAGGCCCCTAGTGCTCTGGGCGCCGAATCTCACCTACGGCCACGGGTAAAGCCGCAGGTGATTTTCAACCAACGCCGATCTCCCAAACACCGCCTAGCAAGGTATAGACTAGAGAGTACATAACAGTACCTACCTGCAGCACAGGAAAAGCGGGTCGGGACTGCGCCAGCCTTTAAAGCACTCGGTTGTTCCGGGGCCGTGGATCCACAGACGCGCAGGCGCACGCAAAGCTCGGTGGGGGCGGATCGGGCCCCACAAAGCCAATCACAAGCTCTCTTATAGGCTCTTGGACCATTCGCGATCAGGGAGGTGCGGTGTAGTTCTCGCGGCACTTGGCGCCATATAAAAACTCTCTCCGAGGCTCGTTTGCTCTTCTTTTTTCGCGAAACACGTGAGTATTCTTATCTTGGTAGCCCGAGGGCCTCAGCGACGGGAATCCGTGGACATCGGGGTGGTATGACCCCAGTCTCGGGCGGGAGCCCAAGTCCAGGTGACCGCGAATACCGGGGCCTCATTGACTTGTTTTATTTCTTCGTTCTCTTCAGCAAATGGCGGATGACGCCGGTGCTGCGGGAGGGCCCGGAGGCCCCGGGGCCCCTGGAATGGGAGGGCGTGGCGGCTTCCGTGGAGGATTTGGCAGCGGCATCCGGGGCCGGGGTCGCGGCCGGGGTCGAGGCCGGGGTCGAGGCCGTGGAGCTCGCGGAGGGAAGGCGGAGGACAAGGAGGTAGGTCTACAGCATGGCGCGCGGTATGGGCTCATGGATGACCTCGGCTAGTTTGCCCTCGTCATCTGCGCTTATTCTTTCTTCAGTGGATCCCCGTCACCAAGCTGGGCCGCCTCGTCAAGGACATGAAGATAAAGTCCTTGGAGGAGATCTATTTATTTTCTCTGCCCATCAAGGTAACGTGTCGGGTTAATTTTCTCCTTGATGGGTCATTGGGCAGGTGCATCCGTGGGGAATCTCATTTGGCTTGGGTTGGAGAAGAAATGATTATTGCCGGGCCGCCGAAGGGCTCTGGGCTTTGTTTGAGAGGATATGAATGTGTGGGTTAGCAAGCTGGAAAGAAAAGACTGGGCAACCAGGATACCAGTTCTGCTAGGAAGTCAGGTGAAATCTTATGACGACAAGTGTTAATGTTTTAAGTACTTTTCTCATAAATCTTATTTCTTGCAGGAATCTGAGATAATTGACTTTTTCTTGGGGGCATCCCTCAAGGATGAGGTTTTGAAGATTATGCCTGTGCAAAAGCAGACACGCGCAGGTCAGAGGACTCGATTCAAGGTATGCCAGCCATGTTGTATTCTTCCTGGCTGTGTCTGCCAAGGAGCTTTGTAAAACTCTCTCAGCTCTGCATGGTTACACTTGTTTGTACACGTGTGACTATCGTAATGGGGAGAGAGAGAAAAGGATCTCCTCAGGACCTCAGGTTGGCCTCACAGTGGCCATTCTTTCCTGGAGGGGCGCAACAGACTCTAAGCGGTTGTTAAGAGATGCTGTGCAGGGCAGTGGACCACCAGCCACTTTAGTCTCTTCGTAGGCATTCGTTGCCATTGGGGACTACAACGGACATGTTGGTCTGGGTGTTAAGTGCTCAAAGGAAGTAGCCACTGCCATCCGTGGGGCCATCATCCTGGCCAAACTCTCTATTGTCCCTGTGCGGCGAGGCTACTGGGGGAACAAGATCGGCAAGCCACATACTGTCCCTTGCAAGGTAGGTAAGAGTGGTGGTGGTGATTAATGGGGACCTTAAGTAGCAAACTTTCACCCACCTCAGCATTGACTCTTCAACCCTTCCAGGTGACTGGGCGCTGTGGGTCTGTGCTGGTGCGCCTCATCCCTGCCCCCAGAGGCACTGGCATTGTCTCAGCCCCTGTGCCCAAGAAGTTGCTGATGATGGCTGGTATTGATGATTGCTATACTTCAGCCAGGGGCTGCACTGCCACCCTGGGCAACTTCGGTAAGTGGCCTACATATGGGCTATGGCTTCTCAGCACTGCTTAATCTGGTTGGGTGACACATTTTCAGGGAGAGGAGATGGGTAGGAGATCGGCCCAAAGTTTTCTTCGAAGTTGGGACAGTACCTGCCTATACCTGAGCTCTTACTTCAGGCGAATTCACTATCTTCCCATTTCCAGCCAAGGCCACCTTTGATGCCATCTCTAAGACCTACAGCTATCTCACCCCCGACCTCTGGAAAGAGACTGTGTTCACCAAGTCTCCCTATCAGGTATTGTCTGTCTACCGCCTCATTAACCTATGCAAGTGCAATGTGTGTCTGACTAAAACTAAAACTTTGTCTGTCTTTCTAGGAATTCACTGACCATCTTGTCAAGACCCATACCAGAGTTTCTGTGCAGAGGACCCAGGCTCCAGCTGTGGCTACCACATAATTTTATATAAGGAAAATAAAAGTGAATTAAGCCTATTAATAATAGTCTTTTGTTGGCTTGTTAAACGTGTCAAGGTTGAATGCTGAAAATGATACCAGAGATAGATTTCAGTTCTCTTTATTTAACAGTAGTGACAATCATGTGAGGGGGACTCAGGGAGTAGCAGCAGCAGCAGCAGCCTGTTTAGCAGCTTTTCTCTCTGCAAGCATCCTTTGCTTCTGTTTTGCCAGGCACTTCCTGGCAGAATAGTGGGCCCCTAAGTCATGATCTGGGAAAAGAGGTGAGGGGAAGGGGAGTCATGGATCCCTTCTCCCATGATGGGAAAAGGGGTCTTCATTACATTGAGGATTGTCGAGCAGCCCAAGGTGGTATGGAGCAGGAAGGGAACCAGAGGCACAATGACAATTTCATTACACCCTGCAAGGCTCATCTAATTAAAGCTTTGAGCAATGATAACCTAGGACCATCGGAATTACATAGATCTGAAAACCATTGTCTTAGCAACATGAAGCCCGCAGCTGTGGAGACTGGCATATAAGAGGGTTGGGGAGTTCACTAGCAAGAAAGCAGGAGGGGTCAGGCTGGGGTGAGGCTCACTTACATCGGTCCTGGTAAGCCTTGGCCACCTGGCTGAATTGCTCCACCTCCTTGGAACAGTTCTGCCTGTAGTTCTCACCTTCCCTCTGCTGACAGGCCTTCAGCCGTTCCTGGATAATGTTGACAATTTCTTGGTCAACTTTGCTGAAAGAAAAAGGAACAAGAAAGGTGGCCAACAAGGAATCCTTTCTCTGTACCCAAGGAGAGTAGAAGGAAAGCAGGAGTTGGATCTCTGTAGTCTGGCTTCTCTACTCCCAAGATTTTGGCTGACCACCATCCTACAATGTGCTGGGCTTAGTATCCCAAGTCCCAGTTAAGGGCAGAACATACTAGTCTCTTCTCCATTGCATTTCTGCTTCAAACATGCATAAGATATCCTTTTCCTTGCACTCGGTGATGTCTGGCACCCGTCGGAACTCCCGGTGGTAGTAGTAATACCTGTTCTTCGCATGCTGCCGTTCTATGAACTCTGCAGACAGAAAAACCCAGACTCAAAGGCCCCATTTCGGACAAGGCACAGTTTAGATGGGCTTTTAGCTTTATTTTTCACAAGCCATGGGATGGGTAGATTTCCTGTTTGTTCCAAACTTGTAGGAAGACTGGTAAATGGACTAAAAGGGGTGGGCTGGCACCAGTCCTGGGAAAGACTGGGCTACAAATGGGGTAATACCTAGGTTAGTAACAAACTTCTTGTTACTGTGTCCCTAGGATAACCCTACGGGGCAGATCCTTATTTACAGAGGCACAGAGGGAAGGCAGGATTCAGAATCCAGGCACCTCAAGCAGACACTCCTACACCGAGACCTGCCTGCCAGCTCCCATGACGGAGACCCCACGGTGTAGGCAGAGGCCACCAGCAGTGATTCTCATGCGTAGGCAGAGGCCACCAGCAGTGATTCTCATGCGCTTATGGGAAAATGAACAAGTTGGACCCAGTGTAACCCAGAAGTAAAACATTTTCTAACAAATTGCAACAAAAAAGAGGGTGTGGGGTCCATTGTTGGTGCCTTGAGAGTCTGGTTTGCCAACTTTACCCTTCCTAACAGAAGAGCCACTGAAGCACAGCATGCACCCCAAAGGTTTTGTTGAATGAATGAAATCAATTAAATACATATAGATAAGTCGCCTGGTGCACTAGTGACTGAGAGCAGAGCTCTCTTGCTGCTGCCCTGTGGGGCTGGCTGAACCACAAACTAGGCAACAAAGAACCATAAACGTTTGCACCAGAGGTGGGGGAATTTGGGCACACACAAAGGACAAGTCACAGCACATCTGAGCTGAGGTGACCTCAGCCATCACCTGACCATCCCGGTCATTTTGCAGGCGTGTAGAGGGTTAGCGGAGAACACCTTCATCTCAACACTCGTTTGCAAACGTCTACTGTGCACTAAGCAGGATGCAAAACGTGCAGGGAGACTGGACTCTAACAAGGCCCAGGACACAGATGATTACGATCGGCAAACAACCCCTAACACTTGGGAGAGGTTGGAGACCAGGAGTGCGTGGAGAGTCCTCCAAGCCCTGCCGGAGACCACTGAAGGGTCCTGGTGTAAGAGTCCCCGATGGCAAGGCCTGGGGTGCTGTTGGGGGTCTAAGTACGCGACAAGGCCCATAGATCTCCGAGTGGGAGCCCCAGGTTGCGGCCGGAGTCATGAGGGCGAAGCCCGGGCTGTGGCGGGGTGTCCAGGCGGGGCCAGGGGGTCCCGGGCAGCAGCGAGGGCCGGATGGGGCCCGTACCTCTCACCAGGGTCACAGGCCGGTCCACGAGGAGGTCGAAGGCTTTCGTTAAGTAGGTAACGGGGTTGGGCAGCGAGGTCTGTGGGGAGGGCGCCGGCGTGCGGCTCGGGGGAACGGGGTATACGTCCTTGTCCCACTTATCCGGCATGGCGCGGCTCACAGAGGGATCACTCTTGGACACCAGGTCTCGGCCTCCGCCTCGGTCCGTGGCCTAGTTCGCCCGCAGCAGAGGACGCCCCAGGGTGGCTGCGCCTGCGCAGAGCGGTAGGCGCCCGCAAGGCACCGCGGGACTTGTTCTCCCGACTCGCCCTGGTGTCGCTCTGGCAACGCTTCGCAGCGTGGGCGCCCCTTCGTGGGACTAAAGCGCCATTGCAAGATTGCCTCGGCCTCTATGAAGTGTCCTCGCTTACATTCAACAGGAGGCTGATAGAGGAATAAGTAAGCCATTAAGTTCGGATGGCGTGCAGGTGTGTGCCAAGTGCATCTAGGAACAAGATCAACACAGCTGTCCTCTTCTGGAGGACTCAGGATGGCAGAGCAAACAAATAACACCAACTACTCTTCCAGAATGCCTTCTTGAATTCCTCATTTCCTTTCAGCCCCTCTCTGGACTCCACTGTGCCGGCCAGTGGGCTTGGGAGGTTTGCCTGGAACAGCACGAGGCAAGGCTTGCTCCTCGGAGCCTCCACTTATAGGGAGAAATAGCTTCTCTCCTGGGCACAGGGTGCCCTGGTCTGATTCTGATGGTTTCATCCTGGCCCTGGGCACTGTTGTACGCCTGAGGCACCTCCACTGCCTATAGCCTTGCCAGCAGCCCTCTGTAATTTCCACACCTGGCATAGCCCCTGGCGGGCACCAGGGAAGATGCTGGTCACTTCCTGCCCAAAGGCTGGGTCCAGGGATACAGCCATCAACTCTTAGGACACACAGAATTTAGAGTCACAGAAACTCTAAATCATGAACTCTTAGAAATACACACTCAGACCCAAAGAATCATAAGATTGGCCTGCAACATGGGACTGAAAGAAAGGACCCAGTGGAGAAAGGGCTGGGCTGCTGCCTTGGGAGCAGAGGGACTCAAAGACCATGCAGTAGAAGCAGAAAAATGCAAATGAGAAGGAAGAACCCCAGTAGTTCTGTGGCTCTGGGTCCAAACCTCCTGCCCTTGGCCTGTGTGCCTGCACCCAGTCCCACCAACCCCCTGAAAGTCCTGTAGCAAGAGCACCAGTGGCATCCCCTCTGCCCTGAATCCACATTGGTCTCTTCTGTGCTGCCTTCCCTCAGGTAGCCTCTCTTCCTGGGGCCACTCCTGTGGTAGAAGTGGTTACCCCAAAGTATTAAAAGTAGCTTTGTAATTCAAAAACAACAAAAGAAAGAATCATGACATTTTAATAGCACAGGATCTTAGCACTGAATCATGCAAAATCCATAGGTGCTCAGAGACATCTTAGGCCTATATGACTGTTTCTATGGCTACAGAACTTTATAACTATAGACTCTTTGAATCAAAAAATAAGAGGTTTTAAGCACAATGGATAAGGTGCTGGCCTACGAACCCGAAGGTCGCTGATTTGATTCCCCAGCCAGGGCACATAACCAGGTTGCAAACCAGGTCTCCAGCCAGGTCTGTAGCTGGAGGCAGGTGAAAGGCAACCATACATTAATGTCTCTCTCCCTCTCTGCCTCTTTCCCTTCCTCTCTCTCTGGAAATAAAAACAAAAAAAAAAAAAAAAAGAAAAAAAAAAAAAAAGGTTTTAATCCTCTTTTCATTCAAAACTTCAGTTCATAAAAGTATCTAAACATTCTTGGATCATAGCTGTTACAGTCAAGGGACCCTGATACTGAATCAGAACCCTGGTGATCTTCTGGGCAAAGTCAACCCTCCCCATTACCCCCAGCTCAGGCTCACAATACTCAGGACAAGACAAGGGCAGGAATTTTTCTCTACATCAATGTCTGAAAACTAGACTTAAACCCTTATCTTGGGCAGCTGCATGAAAGAAGCCCCCCAGCCAGGGTTCCTTGCCTCCAACCAGGCCAAGTTGTTCCTGTCCTGGGTCAGGTCTCACAAGAAAGAAAACAACGTGTGTGTGACCCATTCCCAGGGCCCTTGAATAAAGGAGGGCCAGCCCTCGCTCCAAGTGTCCCCACCCCAGCCTGCTCATTTGATGTCCCCATGACTGTCCCGCCCAGGCCAAGCCTTCTCCTGTCACCAGAGCCCATGCCTGCCATGGGAGATGACCAAACTTCCCTGCCAGAGGCTAAATCTGGGATCTGGCTACTGTGTGTCCTGGCCCTGCCACTCGACCTCCAGCACCTGGCAGGAAGGTCCCTTTCTCCCTTGGCAGGAACCAGCTGTCATGGTCAGTGGGTTGGGGGGCTGGAATTGGAGCAAGCCAGCTTTTTGGGGAGGGGTAGGTGGGCTTCTGGAGTCTCCCCCAGCAGGGATAAAATCCTTGGGCCTGTGAAGTAGTAGGGGATGGGAGGCGATTGCAGGGGCCAGAGCTCAGCCTGCCAGGCCGAGAACAGACAAGGAGATGGGCAGATGGCAGCAGTCCCCTGTCTCTGTAGCCCTAACCACAATGTAAGTCTATCTCTTCTAGCCCCAGCCGGGCTGAGCCCACTAAGGCAGGAAGCCTGTGGGTGAGAAGGGCTTGGTGCTGGCTCCATTCATAAGACACTGCTCCTGGGTGAGCCTCCTTTCCTGCAGACAAATGGAGGCACTGAAGACCACCGAGCCTCTATCTGGAGTCTCTAGTTACTTCCTCCATGTTGGAGGGACCATCCAGCCATTTTCGCCAGCATGACCCTAGTTCTGATTTCCATCTTCTCCTGTCCCCAGTCCCACCGAAAGTTCTCTGCCCCTCGGCATGGACACCTGGGCTTCCTGCCCCACAAGAGGAGCCACCGGCACCGGGGCAAGGTGAAGACGTGGCCTCGGGATGACCCCAGCCGGCCTGTGCACCTCACGGCTTTCCTGGGTTATAAGGCTGGCATGACACACACTCTGCGAGAGGTGCATCGGCCAGGGCTCAGTGAGTGGCCACAGAGGGACACATGGTGGTGGGCAGGGGAAACTTGGACAAGGCACTCCTCACAGTCAGAAGATTTAGAGAAACTTTCAAATGTTAGGAATCAGAATTGGACTTTAAGAGGGGAAATGGCCACAGAAAGGGAGAGGCCCTACCCATGTAAATGGCAGTCAGAGGCCCTGCCTGTGGGAATGGCAGTGAGGATGTTGATCATCTGACCACTGGCCACTGGTCACTCCTTGAGGTGGGTTTTATCACTGCCCCTAGTTTCCAGATGAGGAAATGGAGAGGTTATAAATCTTGCCAGTGGCCTAGTTAGTAAGTAGAGGAGCTAGGAGTCAAAGGCAGACATCTAATTATACTCATTGTTTTGAGATCATTGTAATCCACATGTGGTTGTAAGAAACAATATAGAGAGATTCCATGTACCCCTCACCCAGCTTCCCCTGATGGAAACCTCTTGTAAAGCTATATGTCACAACAGGATGTGTGTTGACCCACGATTCCTCAGTTGTGTTTTTGTGCACACAAGTATATCTAGTTCTACATGGCTGTCATGTGGACCTATGTGTGCACATCACCTTGGACTATTTCATCCTCACCTGGGTTCCCCTGGTGCCCTTTTATAGCCACACTCACCCCTTCCCTTCCCCAATCTTTTGGCAACCACTCACCTGTTTTTTATCTCTCCTGATATGTTTTGTAAACATACGCTTAAAAAATATTTTATTTACTTGTAGAGAGAGAGGAAGGGAGGGAGAAAGAGAGGGAGAAAATCATCACTCGGTTGCCTTCTGCATGCCCCCAAATGGGGACCTGGCTGGAAACTCAGACATGTGCCCCAACGGAGAATCAAACCAGTGACCCCTCAGTTTTGGGGACAATGCCCAACCCACTGAGCCACACCAGTCAGGGTTAAATATATACTTAAAAAAAAAAAAAAAAAAAATATATATATATATATATATACACATATATTTAAAATTTTTTATTCATTATTCTCAGAGAGAAAGGCAGGGAGGGAGGAAGGAAAGGAGAGATACATCAATGTATGGTTGTCTTTCAGCTGCCTCCAGCTATGGACCTGGCTGGAGACCTGGCTAGCAATCTGGTTATGTGGGGAATTAAACCAGCGACCTTTGGGTTCACAGGCTGGTGCCCATCCACTGAGCCACCAGCCTCATATACTTCTTTTACTTTGTATCAGCCTCAGTAATAACATCTATAAAATTGTGCATTTTGGACAAGTTATAGGTTTTTTCCTAGAACTTATCAACATACATTTATAAGTATTAAAATTTAAAAATGCAAAAACAAAAAAAATGTCCTGGTTGGTGTGGCTCAGTGGGTTGAACACTGGCCTTCGAACCCAAGGGTCTCTGGTTTGATTCCCAGTCAGGGCACATACCCAGGTTGCAAGCCAGGTTTCCAGCCTGGTCCTCAGCTGGAGGCAGGTGAAAGGCAACAATACACTGATGTTTCTCTCCCTTTCTTCCTCCCTTCCTCTCTCTCTAAAAATAATGAATAAAATCTTTAAAAGTATAAAATTAAAAAAAGATCATTTGTGCCTCTCTAAAGAAGGCCCAACCTCACCCTTTGGGGAATGCTGCTGTGGTTGTTGCTCTTTTAGCCCGTTCCCGGATGGTCTGGTGGGGAAACTGAGGCAGGGAAAAGGTCAGGCCTTGCCTGAGATCTCACTAGGATGAGCCACCTGTGGGGCTCTGACCAGCAGCTGCTTGCTTCATGCTGGCAGAGCAAAGAGAGAAGAAGCAGGGAGCAGACAGTCTGAGAGCTGGAGGTTAACAAGGGCTCTGGTTGAGAGGCCTTCCATCCCCAGCAGCCCTGGGGCTGTGATGCTTTATCCTCCTTCAGGCAGAAGGGGCTGCAGTTGGCTTTTCCACTCTGTCCCCCTCACCCATGGGCCCTGGAGACTGTCCTCCATGCTCATATCTGGGTTTCATTCAGAAATTTCAAAGCGGGAGGAGGTGGAGGCTGTGACGATTGTGGAGACGCCACCACTGGTTGTGGTGGGTATTGTCGGCTACGTGGCCACCCCTAGGGGCCTGAGGAGCTTCAAGACCATCTTTGCAGA
Organism: Noctilio leporinus; assembly: GCA_004026585.1. Lineage (NCBI taxonomy): Eukaryota > Metazoa > Chordata > Mammalia > Chiroptera > Noctilionidae > Noctilio > Noctilio leporinus. The sequence continues at coordinate 40,616 of PVIW01004142.1, read as the reverse complement.
GCACCTCAGTGATGAGTGCCGCCGGCGCTTCTACAAGGACTGGTGAGGGGGCCCTGCGGGTGGACCCTGTGTGCACAAGTGGAACCACTGGGGATGGGTGGGGTGGGCCCTTCACTCCCCGTCCCTGTGCTGGAATGATGGGGGTGGGTAGAAGTGTCAACTGTGTGTGGAAGGCAGGGAAGTGTGTGTGAGCCTGTGTGAAGGGATGCCTTCAATTCAGTAAAAGATGAGCATTAGCAAGCTGGAGAGGAAATTAGGATAGAAAAAAAAAAAAAAGAGGAAGCAGGCGTTCTAATCCTCAGGGTTGATTAAGGAACTAATTTGAGGAAATGTCAAAATTGGATCCAATCTTCCTAGCATCCAGGGTGAAAAGGGCAACAGCCAACTGACAAGCTGGTCTCATCGGAAAGGCATTCTCAGGCCTCAAATCTTCCCTCACTCACACAAGTCCTGAAAGGGAAGACACCCTTTCTCCCCTGCCTGAGTAACCCAGCCCTGGTCCTCTATGGGCCCTAGAATCAGAGTGGGCTGTATGACTACGGGTCAGCTGGCTGACCTCTTAGAGGCTTGCATCACCCTTCATCCTCAGGAATGTTACAGACACCAGCAAATAAAGATGGGAGTGGTCCCTCTGTCTTGCGGCTGCTGTGAGGATTGGATAAGCAAAGGGGATCAAACACTCCACACAGAGGAAGTGCTAGGCAAATGCTAGCTGACCTTGTTTCCTCTATTTTTATTGTTACCATCTGGCCTCTCATCCAGGGACTTTGACTTTGTGAACCTTGGCTTCTTTATCTGTAGAATGTGGATAATAGTGTCCACCATCCAGAGTTCCAGTGAGTGTTAGGAACAATGTACATTACCAGCTGTTTGCTTCAGGAGTGAGATGAGCAGGTGTATCAGTGTGGGCAAGTGCCCAGCATGGTTGTTCCCTGATCTCTTGCACATTTGCCACTCACCTGAGGCCCCAGGAAGCAGGGGGAATGTCCAGTTTATAGAGAAGGAAACCATGGCACAGAGAGGAAGGGACAGTCTGTGCTGAAAAGTGGTGACTGGAGTCAGCCCAGAGACTCTAGGGAAGTCCTGGAAGTGGCCTCCCCCTGGGAAGGAAAGGGGGAAGGAAGGGGACATCTGCTGTTCTAAAACCCATGCTTGGTGGGTGGCAGGTGGGCAGGGTCTTGGGGAACCATCCCAGCTGGCCTCTCTGAGCACCCTCTGTTCATGGCTCAGGCACAAGAGCAAGAAGAAAGCCTTCACCAAGGCCTGTAAGAGGTGGCGCGATGCTGATGGCAAAAAGCAGCTTCAGAAAGACTTTGCCGCCATGAAGAAGTACTGCAAGGTCATTCGGGTCATTGTCCACACCCAGGTTAGCTTCCTAGTCCAGTTCACACTCAGTCAGCCGGTTCACCCTTGGACTCACCTTCCTTCACCCCAGCTTCTAGGAGCCCTGGCAAATGTCAGCCTAAAAATACCATGAGCCTCGGGCACAGGACCAAAGTGTTGGCTGCCGGCAGATCCAGGCATGGGATAGGGGTTAATGCATTCTGAGGGCTGTGGGGCATCTGCCACACCCAGTGGTCAATCAAGGCCTTGAAATATCTCAAAGGACTTGGCTTTCTTACCAAATGTCCAGTGTGGAAGGCCAGCTAGTTGCCTCTCTGTGGGTTCTGGCACAAGTGTGTGTAAATCCACATGTGTACATAGGGTCTGGTTTGATGTGGGCTGACAGGTTACCCTTTGGCTTATTCTGGAACATTCCTTGGCATTTAGTCCTCAGGGAAGCTTTTCATAGGCCCTGAGCAGCGACACTCTTCCTGCCTCCCACCCCCTGCCCAGTTGCTCTCACACTTGAAGTTCCTGGTTACCTGTGTCATTGGTTAATGTCCGTCTCCTTTGAGCTTCACTGAGGTAGAGGCTATGGCTGCCTATTCAATGCAGTGTGCTTAGAACCCACCAAGAGCCTTGTATGGTTCATACAAGGTCCTTAAGTACTCATTGTTGAGCACTCTGCTGTGACCTAACAGTATTCCTGCTTCTATCTATGCTTCCTCACCTGCTTCCAGCCTGTGCCTCACAGAGCAGCAACTAGAGATGTTTAAAAATATGAAACAGATTACATTAGACCCCACACTTAGAATAAACCCTGAGTTTCTCCCTACAAGACCTGCCTGGCCAGGCCCCTGCTCACATCTGGCTCCATCCTGAATTCCCTCCTCCTTGCTCCCCATGGTTTAGACACACTGGTCTTTCTGTCTCCTCAACTTCCCAGGATCTTCCCTGTCTCAGTGCTTTTGCACATGCGATTTCTTCTGTCCCCAAAGTTCTCAGATCTTTATCCTTTATGTTACTTATGTCACTCTCCAGAGAGGCCCTCCCTGACTACCCTACATGCAATTACTGTTCCCTCTACCCACAATATTCCATCAGAACATTTAGCTCTCTAGAAGAGTTTAGTTGGCTTCTGTTTCCCCAACTAGATGGTGGCTCCATAAGGACTAAGACACTGTCTGCCTTATTCTATACTGTACCCTGGTGCCTAGTACAGATCAGACAGGGGAATATATGCTGAATGAATGCAGGCATGCAAGCCTGCTAAGGGTCACTAGCTGGTCATGCAGTATCTTCAAATGGGGGTTTGACCCTCTGGGAACTGACCGGACATGCTGTGTCCTGCAGATGAAGCTGCTGCCCTTCCGGCAGAAGAAGGCCCACATCATGGAGATCCAGCTGAATGGTGGCACAGTGGCTGAGAAGGTGGCCTGGGCCCAGGCCCGGCTGGAGAAGCAGGTGCCGGTGCACAGTGTGTTCAGTCAGAGCGAGGTCATTGATGTCATTGCTGTCACCAAGGGCCGTGGCATCAAAGGTAAGACTGGGTGAAGATGGCAGCTCATGGAAGGCTGCCTGGAGGGGGTAGAGGCCAGATTGCCCTCTCAGCCACCAGTCCCTCCCACCTGCAGGAGTCACAAGCCGCTGGCACACCAAGAAGCTGCCTCGGAAGACCCATAAGGGGCTTCGAAAGGTGGCCTGCATTGGTGCCTGGCACCCTGCACGAGTGGGCTGCTCCATCGCCCGGGCTGGGCAGAAGGGCTACCATCACCGCACGGAGCTCAATAAGAAGGTGTGTTTGGAGGCCTGGTGAAGGGGGACATTATGACCAGACCCCAGTTGAAGTCAATGACCCAGACACTATCTGGCCCCCTAAAGGCTCTGACATGCACCTGTCATGCCTGGTCTAAGTCTATAGCTGATGGGTGCAGACATATTGCTGACTCCAGAGGCACCTGCTGCCCTCAATGTGCCCCCTGTTCTCCTGGCAGATCTACCGCATTGGCAGAGGGCTGCACACAGAGGATGGGAAACTGGTTAAGAATAACGCGTCCACCAGCTACGACGTGACTGATAAATCCATCACGCCACTGGTGAGGGTGGCAGGCAGTTTGTTGGAGGGGGCCTGATGAGCATGCGTGGGACAGGTGTGGGAGGTGCTGCAATGTCACAAGAGCTCAGGCCCCACCAAGCAGCTGCCTGGTGGAACAAACCCCTTTCTTCCTGGACTCTCTGAGCCTCCTCTGGAGATAGCTTATAATTAAGCTGTTGTCATGGGGTGCAGAATACAGCAGCTCTGAATGTGGCCTTGGAGGCAGGCTACCTGGGTTTGAACTTCAGTTGCAATATGTGCTGGAGCCGGTGACACCACCCCTCTGAGCCTTAGTTTCTCCTACATGAAATACAGGTTGTTAAATGAGCTAATGCAGAAGACTTGGGGTGGTCTCAGATGCTGCTTTGATCAGTAATAGAGGGTTTTACCCCCTGGCTCGGAGCCACCACTGGCTCCTTCCAGTCACAGCCAAGTGCGAGAGTTCTTCCAGGGTTCCCAGCTGCCCTCTAACTCCATCTGAACACTGACGCACCTCCCCACAGGGTGGCTTCCCTCATTATGGGGAAGTCAACAACGACTTCATCATGCTGAAGGGTTGCATCGCGGGAACCAAGAAGCGGGTCATCACACTGAGGAAGGTCAGGGCAGGCAGTGGGTTGGGGAGCTGGGGAGCAGGAACCTCTTGGGCTTTGGGAGGAGTGAGTGGCTATCCTATTTTGTCCTTCAGCCTGCTCTGACGAGGGACGGGGTGGATGGGAAGGGCAAAAACAGAGGGATTCTGACAGAAGATGGATAGGTAGGCTGGGGATTAGTCGAGCGGGTGGGGACTTCCATCTTGAAGCTGTCCTCTCCCACGAATCCCCAGTCCCTCCTGGTGCACCACAGCCGCAGGGCCCTGGAGAATATTGAACTCAAGTTTATCGACACCACCTCCAAGTTCGGTCATGGCCGCTTCCAGACAGCCCAAGAGAAGAGAGCCTTCATGGTGAGCCCCTCTCCTTTCTCTGGAGCTCAGACCGCGCACGTGCCCCTGCTCTAGAATAGGGAAACTCAAATTGGGGTGGTGGGATGCCCTCGCACTCATACTTAGGAGGGGCTTTTAGGAGTTCAGCCCTGGGCATTGATTCTTGCCTGGAAAAGAAGGCAGGGCAGCGAGGATGGTGGGAGGGTGCAGTAGGGCCGGCTCTGGGCGACTCAAATGGACAGCTAGGGGCAGTATTCTGATCCAGACCCCTGTGACTAATGCTCCTCCTGCCTCCTACCCCCACAGGGTCCCCAGAAGAAGCATCTTGAGAAAGAAAAGCCAGAGGCCTCGGGAGACTTGTAGGAGTCTTCCGATGGAGGGAGGTGGAAAGAAGCGCGCGCTACCCTCCCCTGTTCCGTCTGTCTAATAAAGGCTGGAGGCAACTCTTTCGCAGTGTCTGAATTGAGGGCAAAGAAAGGCCGGTGGAAGGCCTCTGACTTGGGGCTTAGAGCCAGGGAAGGGAGAGCACGCCGGGTTCGGCAAGCCACCCGGAAACCCAGCGCAGCTCAGCAGCGCCCCCTGGCGCTGGGCCTTGGGGACGCAGCACAGGGGCGGTTCTTAGGAGTTGTCGGTGGGCAGGGCCTGCTGGGAAGACCTCAGCTAGCAGATCCTCCCGAGGGTGCAGAGCCTCAGGCAGGAGGAAACCCGACTCCAGTCCAAATTTGTACGCGGTAAGGGGCCGGCCCTCTGGAGGTGGGCCCCGCGGGGGTGTCTGGCGTTCCTGGACGCGATTGGTCCCATGGAGGGGGCGGTGCCTCGGGGCGGGGCGCTGGCCCGGAGTTCGTAGGTCGGTGATTTCCGATCCGAGGGAACAAGGATTGTGCATCGGTCCTGTTGGCGCCATGTCGTTCTGCAGCTTCTTCGGGGGCGAGGTTTTCAAGAACCACTTTGATCCGGGTACAACCTCTGGCTTCGTGGGAGAGCAGCGGGAAGGGCGCGCACTGTAGACCCGGCTCTCTGCCCCGGGAGGGGGGCTCGGGGAGGAGCGCACTTAAAAGGCATCACGGAGGAGGGAGGAGTCTGGGGGGCTCGGAGAGTAGGAGGAGTAGAGGGGAAGAGGACATTAGAGAGAGGAGTTCAGTCTCCGGGAGAGGAAGGACTTTGAGCGTGAGCCTGGCCATTGCCGGGAGGAATCGGTGGGGCCAGATCTGTGGGGTGGTGGGAGATCAGGATCCGGATCCGGACTTTGGAGGGACGCGGTGGAAGAGGGTCTGCTCCAGGCGCAACTCCTGTGCTACTGGGCTGCCCTTCCTCGCGGCTGCTCTCTCCAGCTGGTGCGACCCCTGTCCTTTCCCCTCCCCTTTTCCTGGGACTCGCGGAGTGAGCCCGCCGGCGCTTAACGTCCTGTTCCGGACAGGAGGTGCTGGCGTAGGTGTTCCCCGACCCTGCTCAGAGCCCCAGGGGTGGGTAACGGGAGGGCCGCTAGGTCGCGGGTGGTCAGGGAAGTGGTTTCACCCGACAGCCTGGACGGGAGGGAGGTGTGGGGCTGGGGGTCGTTTGCAGCATGGCAGCCCTCAATCCTGGCCGCAGGCTTTGAGAAGCCCTGATGAGTAAGCACCCTTCTGGGCTGTGCTGCCTGGTAATGGACTAATTTGGTAAAAACATGCCACAGGCAAGACTAGGGCAGCCACTTTAGCGTGGGATCTGTGGGGCATCAGTTGTCTAGGGGGGTAGGTTCTGACACTGAGCATCCAGGGATATCAGCTGTGACATAGGACCCTTAGGGCAAAGCCTTCCCCTGAAACCCTCTGGCAGTGGGACCTTACGACTGCTGTGCCAAGTGGGGGTGGTAACTCCACTTCCACAGCAGGTCCTGGTTCCTCTGCTTCCTCCTCCAGTTATCGGTAATGGCGGAGAAGTCCACAGACTCCAAGGGAGGCTTTCCCAGGGCCAGGCAGTGGGTAAGGGGTACTTACTTTGAGTTCTGCAAGTCAGTTCACATTTTTCCAGCCCACAAAGTGATTTTTAAAAATTAATTATTATTAAAAATATTTTATTTATTATTTTTAGAGGGAGGGGGAGAGAGAGAGGCAGAGAGGGAGAGAGACATCAATGTATGGTTGCCTTTCACCTGCCTCCAGCTACGGACCTGGCTGGAGACCTGGCTTGCAACCTGTCTTTTGAGGATAGGTTAAAACCTGTTCTCCCTGGTCCTCTGTCTTCCCCATGTCCTCTGGTCTGGAGGCTTTTTCTCTGAGACACTTCTCTTTCTCTTTGGGCAGGGAGAGCCAGCCAGTGGGTGGGAGCCTAGCTTAAGGCTTCCCCAGGCAGTGGGACAGCCACTTGGGAAGGGAGGGGGGCTAGGTGGTGGTGCTGGCTGTCAGAGCCCCCACCGTGTGGGGCCTGTGAGGGGTGGGAGTGCTATTTCTTGATCAGACTTCCTGGGTTCCTTCCCGGTTGCAAACCTTCCAGCTGAATGATTTGTATCACTGAGCTTCAGCTTGCTTATCTAAAATGGATAGTCCTGCATCAGAGGGCTGTTGAGAAGATTCAGTAAGATAAGTGTGAAAAGTGACTCTCCTGATCTCTGGCACATACCAAGAACCACCAAATGTGAGCTTAGTGGTATGTCTCCCTAACAAAGCCAATATCCATGTGGGAGTGTAGGGAGGGTGTGCAGCCCACTCTGTGAGTTGGGAGAGTGCTGTTATACTGGGTCCAAGGATTTGGGAGTTCATACTGAAGAAGCAGCGTCTCTAGTTCTGCCTTTTATCTGTCCTCCAGGTGTCTATGTGTGTGCGAAGTGTGGCTACGAGCTCTTCTCTAGCCATGCAAAGTATGCTCACTCGTCCCCATGGCCAGCCTTCACTGAGACTATCCACACTGACAGCGTAGTCAAACGTCCAGAGCACAATCAGCCTGAAGCCTTAAAGGTGGGTGGTAGCAGAAGGGGATGTCGGCCATCCCTTCCTTCCTCTTCTCTCTTTGCAGCTGTAGGGGCTTAGAGTCTGTTTATCCCAAGCCTCTGGCCTCAGCCAGGGAAGCTGACACCCCAAATTATTGGGGGAGCTTGGGATACTGGTGGGAACAGGGAAATATGATGACTTTCCTTCACAGGCTCCAGGATGGAAGTCAGCCGCTCCTGCCAGTGGTTACCTTGGGAAATGAGCTTGGGGAGGATATTATCTGCTAGTGGCAGTGGGGGACATTGCTGTGGCTGTTTTTATGGCTGGAAGTTCACATGGCTGTTTTGTGATCTTCCCAGGTCTCCTGTGGCAAGTGTGGCAGTGGGTTGGGCCATGAGTTCCTGAATGATGGTCCCAAGCAGGGGCAGTCACGCTTCTGAATATTCAGCAGTTCGCTGAAGTTTGTCCCTAAAGGTAAGCTTGCCTTCAGGCAGCTGGACACAGACCTGTCACATATTTTAGAGGCCCTAGGTAGGGAGCACAATGTTTTCATCTGCCAACTGTGACAAAGCATGGGGTCACCAAAGCATGCTGCCCAGGACTGCCCAGAGCCACCCCAAAAGACAGCTGTAGGACAGGGATAGGGGATCAGATGTCCTGCCCCCTGTGCCTGGTTGATTACGTCTGAGGGTGGATGGGGCAAAGGACTTTCCCCAGAAGCCTGGCTCTTCCCCCTGACAGGAGCGGGAGGCTGAGGGCCAGAGCTGTGCACCTGGGGCCTGGTACATAGTGATAACTCAAATATGCACTCCCGTTGGCAGTATTATTGTTTGTAGTTTGTTTTGAGAAGCTATATTTCATTTTCCTGCATTTTATCTGAGCTCATCCTCTCTCTGAACTTTGTTCTCCTGCTCACACAAATGCTCACAAATCACCGCCTGTCTGTGTGCACATCCAGCCGCCCTTGGGACTCCTCCTAAATCTTTGTAGCTCAAATCCCAGCACCTCACTTGCTACCTGCAAGACTATGGCCAATCCCTAGTTTGTTTCATCCTCTGTAAAATGGGGCTGCTAATAGCATCCACTTGCTGCTGTCACTGGGGGTTTAAGTAGGGTGTCCATAGGTGCTCATGTTAAGATGTGATGATGCTTTTGTCCTTTTGTATTCATCCTCTGTCCTTATGCAGGAAGAAGAGGCTCTGGGTTGTGATGGAGCATACAAACTCCCCTAAGCTTGTTGTCTGGATCCCTCCTAGTTCCCCTGGCCTGCAGGCAGGAGTGGAGGGGGTTAGCACAGGAAACAGTGTTTGAAACATTATTGATCAAGGATTGATTTTCTCACCCCTCTTTTTTTTTCTTTCAGGCAAAGAAACTTCTGCCTCCCAGGGGAAGTAGGCGGGCAGCCCTCAGCCACCCCAGTTGTATACTGTGTGCTGGCCACACTCTGGCCATGTTAAGTTGGAATTGGAACCTCAGACATTCAGGCAGGGAAGGGGAGTGGTGACTGAAACAGGAAGGCTCACAAGGCACTGGTTCTTCTTGGGAAAAGTACTAGTTGGCCACTTATGGCCCATATCCTGCTGCCAGGGTGGGCCTGGAGGGCCCAGCTTTTAGCTCATCTTGGCTTCAGGAAGGTGGGTTCTAGGCCTGGCTCATCTGTGAGTGATAGTGTGCCCCACCTTTACTTCTCCTCAGCCCACTGCCCCTTCATGCCTATTGGGACTCACCCCTGCTGGGCCGAATTCTAAGATGAATTCTGGCACTCACCAAAGCTGGTGTTCATCTCCCTAAAGCTGTGCTCAGAGACAGAGTGCAAACGGAGGAGGTCCTAGTTGGCTGCTCCAGCCTCAGTCACTACATGATTCATTCTAGTTAAACCCTTCCAGGCAGCCAGAATGTTGATGATCTGTGACCTGTGGGTGGAGCAGGCTGAGGGGACAGATCTCTGGTCTCGTTGTTATGAGAAGAGAAATCCTGAACTCTGTTTCATAATCCGTGTGGCTGCTGCTAGCTCACTCAGGCTTAGGAAAGCATCTATTGCATCATTACCTTGATTGCACAAGGTTGGGGGCCCTGGAGCTCACAATCTGCAGTCCACACCTTCCCAGGCTCAGTGACCACACTTTTCTGCACAAGTGCTAAAGCTCTTGCAGTCTGGAAGGATGGGTAATGCTGAAGCCCTCCTTCCCTTCTTGAACATTCTTTGGAATAATTAGGAAGAGATGAATAAATAGCCCTGGCTGGTAGCACAGTGGTTAAGGTGCCGGCCTGCAAACCCAAAGGTCGCAGGTTCAATTCCCCAGCCAGGGCACATAACCAGGTTGCAAACCAGGTCTCCAGTCAGGTCTGTGGCTGGAGGCAGGTGAAACGCAACCGTATGTTGATGTCTGTCTCCCTCTCTGCCTCTCTCCCATCCCCTCTTTCTAAAAATAATGAAATAAAATCTTAAAAAAAAAAAAAAAAGAGATGAATAAACAAATGAAACCCAGTCCTACTCTGTTTATTAACAACATTCAGAGATGCCAGGATACAAGGGTCAGGCTTTGCACAGTTGTTTCATTTGTTTCATAAATATATTTATTGAACATCTGCTTCATGCTGGGTTCTAGACTTGGTGCTGGGGATACAGCCAAGCAAGACAAATGGGGCCCTCAAGGTCTTATGGCATAGTGGAGGAGAGAGTAAATTCATGCCAGATGATGAGAAGGGCAGTGAGCAACTATAGTGGAGTAATGATACTAAGATTTGCGGAGGGAGTGAGTAGGGGGCTGGTGCTTTGCCTACAGTGGTCAGGAAGGAGGATGCCGAGGAGGGCTCATCACAACTGCAGTGACAAGTGAGAGAAGCAAGGAGAAGAGCTTCCCAGCAGAGGCCCAGCACATACAAAGCCAAACTTGGCATGCCCCAGACCCTGCAAAATGTGACCTATGAAGAGGTGTGCTATACTCCAAAAGAACAAAATGATTTTTGCAGTTTATTATGACAAGTCTGGGGAACATGTGTGGGAATAAATATTAAGGGGTGAGATAATGGTGGAAAGAACATATAGTTGGATCATGCTGAATTTATTGATAGGGGCTACTGAGCAGAGGTTCTGGATTTAATATTGAGGTTAGAAAGGGTTCTAACAGTTTGTGTAGTTGGATGAAACATGGCCCCAAAGTGGCCCACCCTAAGTGGAGTTGAAATGCCAGGTCCAAGTCCACTCTGGAGGAAGATATCCAAAGCTTAGGGAGATTGGAGTGTCACACTGGATTTGTCAATTCAGACCCACCCTGGGAATGTCCAGGGGATGCACCTTTACCACCACTGTGAGGGGAGCCCCAGCATCGCCAGAAGGGCCCTGTGATCACTCTTCAGTATAGGCCAACTTACATGAGAGCTGCTGCCATGAAATTGGGGAACCTAAACACAGTGGGGTCATTGGATTCTGAGATGTCAGGGGCCAAGTGGAGGTGCACTTATTGGCCAAAGACAAAGTGGGTGTGGTTACCCTAATAGCTGTGTCAAAGCAGCAATGGCATTGGCTAGTTGATCATGATGTCCCTAAAAGGGAAATAGATGGGAAGCCTACTGAATTTTTACTTGATCTGTGTAAGCAGAAGTGTTCTAGATCAAGTGAACAAAAGTCTAATTTGAATCATAAAACAATCATAATCCCTCAATCAATTCCCATTCCTGAACCAGTTTATAGACCCAGAACTCCTTTAATAAACGGGCGGCCAGTTCTGGAGTGAGCTCACTGGCTGATGTAGTGGCTGCTGGCTTACTTGATGGGCCCTGGTGCAACCCATTAAGGAAGAACTGTGTTATACCCCTAAAGTGTATACCATTAGTCTTCCAGCCTTTCTTAGAGGGATCTACAGCCTTTTACCACAGTGCCTGTGCAGGACAAAGGAAATAATCAGCCCTGGCTGGTGTGGCTCAGCAAATTGAGCACTGGCCTGCAAACCAAAGGGTTGCCAGTTTGAGTCCTAGTCAGGGCACATGACTGGGTTGCAGGCTAGGTCCCTAGTTGGGAGTGTGCAAGATACAACCACACATTGATGTTTCTCTCCCTCTTTATCCCTCCCTTCCCCTCTCTCTAAGAAAATAAATAAAGTCTTTTAAAAAGTCAGACATTTTGAGGATTTCTGGACATTGGCTCTACACTGATAGCATCTAGAGACACAAGCGTTGCTGTCAGAGTGGGTGCTTGTGGAAGGCTTATGGAGTTGTAGCTCAGCTCCATTTCATAGTGGGTCCCCAAACCCATCCTGTGGTTATTTCCCCAGTTCTGAATGCATAATTGGAATAGATAACTAGCTGGAAGCACCCCCACATGGGGAACAGAGGAACTGAGCTCATAGGTATGAGGGCACAGGTATTGAAGTAGGTAGGAGTGGCTGCGGGAGGAGGAGGACGGTGAGGCCTGTTTGTTGCTAGCCTGTTAAGTTTGTTAATTCCTCAGTCATAGGACTCTCCCCTCCCCCAATCCCTAACCACAGGCCTAGAACCCCAGCTCTGGACTGAGCTCACAGGCCTGTGCAGGTGCTCCTGGCTTATTTGGTGGGCCCTGGTGGCCTCAGTTCACTTTGCAACCTCAGGCAGAGCATTTAACCTTCCTCTGTCTTTGGAACCCAGTCTGTCTCCTTGTTGGAGGCAGGAGAGCCGTGGGGGGTGGCCAGGGGGATGACAAAGATGCGTGGATTATGAGATCCCCTCACATGGGAACCCAGAGATGGATAACTATGGGCAGGGTCTGTCTGCCAAGGGCCTGGTGGAGGATGGATATCTCATGGAATCAAATTATTCCCCACCCCCTCCTGTGGGTTACCCTGGTTCCTCCTTGAGGAACAAAATGCTCTTTGAGAGCCCAGCTCCTTCCATTCTAATGCACCCTCCTTGCTAGGATGGTTGCCATCTACCTGGCACATCCTTGTAGGCCAAAGGCTGTGTTCAGGGGCGGACTGCTCCTGGTGTTCTACCATTACTAGGCAATAGCATCTTGACACGGGGGCACCTCGGCCAGTGTGCTCCAGAAAAGGCTACCTGTGGAAGAAAGAATAAATCCGTCTGGATCCAGTTCATTGGCTCAGAGAATCACTCAATAAACGCTTACAGATGGGTGAGTGAATTGAAAATTCGCTCACCCACAGCTTTCTTTCCTTTGGAATGACAAATACCAGGGAGAGCCCTGACCCTGGTGGGGTGTGGCTCAGGGCAGGTCTGGTGGAAAGTCCCTAAGTATTTCTGAGGGTAGGTCACGCAAGTGGGAGAATGTGCCCAGGGGAGTCGCTAAACCAGATGAAGGCCACCAGGCGCCCACCCCCTTATGAGGTCCTGGTGGGAACCCAGCGCGATGACTTTCTTCGAGGTTCTTAAGGTTCCCTCTGGGGAGTGGGCTTAGAGATTGTGAGCATGACTGACCGGCAGAGGGTGCGCTCGCCTCACCCCGCTGCAGTTTCCTGAGGCGCCAGGGGGCGCGCAGCGGCGACAGTTTTCTCCGCTAAGCCCGCAAAAGTGAGGTGCCTGGGACCTCCTGACATCCAAGGGTGCCGGTAGGGGAACGGTACAGTCGAGGCCTCACTTGGTGGCTTCACGAAAGGACAGGTCCAGTCTAGGTCCCGGGTGGCCCTCCCGAGTCAGCTGAAAAGGGACAGAGATGGGTGGTGAGGGGAAGGAACTGGCGGTAGAAACAGGTAATGGGAATGGAATGGGGGGGACATGGGTGGACACAGGACCTCCGGGCAGCAGCCCATTCTCCAGGGCAGCTGGGTGGGGTTCACCAGCACGGATGCTCTGGCCTCCTCTCCCAGCGGCCCTTTCCTGCCCTTAAATTGCACCTGTTGCCACCCTGACCCCCTGTGGGGCACCAGGTTCTGAGGTTCCACCTCCCAAGCATCTTTGCCCATTTGTCTTCCCCACAATAGTGACAGCTCCTAAGTAGCCTCCTCCAATCAATGTGGTCTTTGCAAAAGAGTCATCAGACCAGGTAACTTCCCAGTGGTAACCACAGGCTCTGCTGGCTGGGGTCCACGACCCTAACTCTCCAGCTGGATTTTCCACTCTGTAAATGACAGCAGCATTATTTATCATAACTATGTTATTTTTATGACTTATACCCCCTGCACCTTCAGCAGGTGGGCCTCTAGACAAGACAGATTCCATTCTAGAAATATGCCCCCATGTTCCTGCCTTCTAGAATCTGCTTTTTCTTCTTTGTTCTCATCCCCTACCCTCCATGTGCCAGAATCCTCCTTGAAGCCTTTCCTGGGGCCCTGCCCCAGGGCTCTCTCCTCCCCCCATATTGTAGGTGCCCTCAGTTCTTGCTATCCCCTTGCAGGTTCCACCCTATCCCAGGTCAATAGCTCCTCAACACCAACGACTAGAGTGCACTCATCTCATTTCCTTTCCCAGTTGCTGAGCCCTTGGGAGGTTGCATGTAATAGCATCAGATGACTGTAGGTATATCTAATTGTACTTTTGTCCACTCCTTCTGCATCCCATCTGCACGAGCGTGTCCCTGGCTTGGGGAATGATGGGACCCTAGGACAACCTACCACCCTAACCTGGCCCTGGGTCCTAGGTCTGTGCTTAGGAGCTTAGGGGCAGGGAAGACAGTGCGGGGGGGGGGGGGGCTTCCTGTGGCAGAGGGAGTGGGGGCTGCTGGGAGGGCTGAGGGTTACCAGCAGATAAGTCCTTCCTCCCCAACCTCTCACCTAACAGCCATTGAGCCTGTTTCCAGGCATGAGTTGTTCCTTGTAAAACTCCAGAGACTATTTACGGTTCAGCCCCTGGCTTCATGTCTTATCATGTTTCACCTCCACCAGAACATTTACAAGCGACTTTTGGCTTCAAAGAGCTTGGCAGCAGCACTGCTAGAAGGAAGAAAGAATAGAGAGGAGATGGGGTCCCTCTTCCACCTCTAACCACAATGCCTTTTTGCTTCCTTAGTATCAAAGTATGGTTTCTTCTCCCCTCATCTCTGAGCCCAGGAGCTCCTGATGTGTCTGGATGGGGGCTGAGGGGAGGGAAGAGCCAGGAAGCTAAAGTCAGAGGGAGGAAAACAATGACTTGTATAGGGGACACAGGTAGGGTCATTATTCTCTGAGGAGAGAGTGGGGGTCAATTTTGAAGGTCCAGTTGTCAGAGCAGGAAGCTTCAGCTTAGGGAGCACCCAGCTGGGGAGGAGCGAGGAGTTGGAGACACTTGCCTCAAGATGCTGGGCTCCGGGCTTTGGGTTCTGGGTCTTCCAGAGCATTGAGCCATGCCTGTCCGTCCGTCCGTCTGTTTGTCTGACAAACTTCACTCCTTGGAAGTGAGGGTGATGGAGTGTAGCCTCCCCTAGGTGTCTCATCAGCTGGCCAGGCTGGACTTACTCTTGGAAGTAGGTCACTGGTATATGAGGAGATTCAAACTTAGGGCTTTCCACACTGAGGGGACAGTGGTTGGGGCCTAGTGGCAGGCCTCTGAACTTTCCTTTTCCTGCCTGTAAACACACATACATACGCACAACACACATATGGTCCTATATCCTCTGTGGAGTGTGGGATTTTTGAGCCTGCATCAGGTCCCATGCTCCTGATGGAATGTGCTCACTGTCCCCTTCTAGACCATGGGGTCCCTCACCAGGGCACAGACAAACAGACCTGGCCACAGCCCCAGTGGCCTGATGTGGGGTCACTTGGATGATAACCTGTCCTTTCCATGATGCTCAGGGGCTTTTACTCTCAGAGGCCTGGTTTGCGGCTGTGAAGCTAGAGGAGGGGAATAGAGGAGGGGTTTGAGAGAGTCCTGTTTCCTTGGGACCCTCTTCTTTGGCTTCTTTATACTCACCTAAGGGAGAAAGACTCTTACCAGCCCTCACCTCTTGCAGAGTTGGGAGTGCAAGCCTTAGAAGGATTTTCATATTGTAATAAATTGAGCTGGGCAAGGCTGGTGGGCAAGAAGCAATTTGCAGGGCCCAGCTATGCATCCTGGAAACCTGGATCCCTGCCCTCTCCTGGAGAAGCAGGGGCCAGTGGCAAATGGCCCTCTGTCGGTGTTGATCCCCCCAGGAAGACCCAAGGGAAAAGAGTAAGGATGCAGGTTAGGGCCCAACCCTGAACAGGAGAGAGGTCTGGCTTTTTCTGGCAAACCTGCAGCCCTAGACAAGATTTCTGCAGGTGTGTGGCCACTTCAGGTGGCTACTGAGCTGGAGAAGGTCTCCTCTGTCCTAACTCCTGGCTAAGGGAACTTTTCATGTGTATTTCCCAACACTGGGAATTTTGGGAATCATGTCTTCCCTGGTAAACCCTTCTGTGCCACAGTGTCCCTAGGTCTAGCTGGTCACCAGGAATAAGACCTTCATTCTGGCAAGCCAGGCTGGCTGGCCACCTTGAGACCAGGGAAACCTTTCCTTTCTAGTCTTGTCTCCAAGGAGGGTAAATTATGAGGTACTCAGGAGCTTCAGGGCATCCCTTCTTGTGCCAGGGTCACTGTCATATGTCCATGCCTCCTTCTCATGAAGAGCTTAGGAGCTGGACACCCAGAGAGGTAGGACCATATTACTTTTGTTTATAAAGTAGGAAGGTGAGGGTTAGCGACCTGTCAAGGTCACCTGCTTGGGTCAGGAGGTGGCCCAGTGTTGGGTGTAAATCAGGCTCGACCAAAGTCCTTGCTGTGAGCATGTACTGTGCTATGGCCCTCACTCCCAGGGATGGGCTCCTGATCTCCTACCTTGTTTCCTACCTATCTAGGAACAATGGGCTCTGGGAGGTAGGTGGTTTCAATGTCTCTTAGGGGCCCCTCCCTGGGAGGAAACCACATCCTCTGTATGCTCTGGCAAATCAGGCATCCAAAGTGTAAAAACCCCACATAAATCAAGGACAGCTGGGCCTGCCCTTAGCTGCAGCCCCCTCGCCTTGGAATTCCAGCAGGCTCTGGGAGTGCGTCTGGGAGGTGAGGGTGTGGTTCTAGTGGAGGGAGTTCCTGGAAGCCTCTCAAGTGTGAAATCTCCCCCAGCTGTTTCCCATGGAGGGAGTTATTAATTACTCTTCAGTGGGGGGCAGCTTCTACCTCCAGCCCAGGCTGGGGTGCCCATCTTGGGGACAGGCTAATAAAAAGGTAGAGAGGAGCATGGGAGAGGAGCTTATACATAGACTCTTTTTACACACACACACACTTGCTCAGTCACTAAGCAAACACCCATGAGCACTTCTCATGGTTAGGTATGGAGAGGGGATCAAGACCATCCCTGTTCCTGCCCTTGCAGAGCTTGTGGATAGGTGGAGGAGAAAAATAGGGATCAAAATTACCCACAAAGAAGAGATAATTATAGTTTGTTAAGGGAATATATAGGTGGGCAGCAGGGTCATGAATGTGTGAGGCCAGGCTGGGCCTTCCTGCTACCATGACCTTGCTCCCAGGACTCTCTCCCTAGACTTGTCCTCTCTGTCCCCTTCTGCTCTGGCTCTCCTTGTCACCTTCTTCATGGGTGCTCTTTACTTTGTCCCATTGACCTGAGCAGCTCTGCTCACCCCCTCTCTCAAATTTTCCCTTCTCCTGGTCAGTAGGTCACCACATCAAAGGTGATTATTGTCATGTCTGATGGCTTGCCTAAAAAAGATGGACGGATGGACCTCTTTCTGGCCAATCTGTGTGGGAAAGTGCCCCAAATAAGGTGAACTATGGCCATCCTAGACCCTCAAAGCAGAGGACCCCAGGGAAGATCCAGTAGGGCAGAAGGGACTTGATGTGGGTGACCTAAGGATGCCCTCATGGCCTGGTCTCTTTGGGGGCACCAAAGTCACTTTTCATCCTGTGACTCAAAGAGGGGAATCCACTGTTCCTAGGTCACACAGGATGGGGGCTGTGAGGAGCTAAGGCTGGACCCAGATGGCAAGGCAGGGCAAGGCAGAGGCAGAATGAAGGAGCCACTCAGACATCCTGGGGAGGGGGAAGGCAGCAACCCTGTGTGCATGGAGCATGGAGAGGCAGTTTCTGAAATTCCCAAGTTTAACCTTCAAAAAGACTTTTCATAGAAGGCTAAACTCAGAATTACTATCTGACTCAGCAACTTCTGTCCTAGGTTTATAGCCAAGAAAAATGAAATATATACACAGTACTTGTAAATGAATGTTCATAGTTGCATTATTCATAAAAACCAAAGGTGTTAACAACTCAACTGTACTATATCAACTGATGGATACATAAACAGAATGTGGTTCATCCATATACTGGAATGTTAGCCATAGAAAGGAATGAAGCCTTGACACATGCTTGATGTAGATAAAGCTAAAAAATACCAGGCTAAGTGAAAGAAGCCAGACAGAAAAGGCCTTATGTTGAATGATTTTACTGATATGAAATGTGGAGAACAGGCAAATCCATAGAAACAGAAAGTAGATTAGTGGTTGCTGGGGGCTGGGGGAGGGGAGAAAGGAAGGTGACTGCTAATGAGTATGAAACTTCTTTTTAGGGTTATGAATATGTTCTAAAATAGATTGTGGTGATGGTTGCACAACATGGTGAGTATACTAAAAACTTCCTAATTCTACTCATTTAGAGGCTGAATTGCATGATGTGGGAATTGCATTTCAACAAAGCTTGTTATTTTTGAGTCAGGGCTGAAGTCTTCCCATCTTACAAAGAAAGAACTGAGCGATAAGAGCCTGAGGCCAAGTGCTAGATGAAGGCGGAGCTGGGACCAGCCTCAGGCTGGACTCTGAGGGTTGTTCCCTTTGCACTGGGATAGGCTTTGGACTCTATTGCAGTTCTACCTTCTACCCATCTCCCCCGCTGCTGAGCAGGCTCCTGGGATGCTCTGCTCCTGCTCCTTGCTTGACCATCACCTCCTCAAGAAAGCCTTTCTTGACCTCTCCATTCACATTCTTCCACCAGTGTCAATTATTAGAGTGCCTGTGGAGTGCCAGGCTCTGTTAGTTGCTGGGACAACACAGGTGAGCAAATGTCCCAATAGGTGTCACCATATTTTCATCCACTCTCCCCTCACCTAGAGGGAGGGAATTAGTTGCCAAACTGTCCAAGCCAAGACTCCTTTTCCCTGGATGTCACTCCCTTACCCCAGTGCATTTGGTGTCTTGTTTTTCTTGGTATATTCCTTCTGAAGCAGTTTCAGGCACATGTGAAGGCCTAAGAAAAAGAGATTCTTTGGATGTAATACAACAACAATAAAAGAAAAAAAGAAAAAGAAAACAGAAAAAAAAAAAGACATTCTTAGCAAGCGGAACAGTATGAACAAAGGTTAGAAGTTGGAAATGATTATGATTGTGTTGGGGCAGAGAGATGGAGGGGCCACTGTGGGGGACCCCCAATCCCCAGAGAGCCCTCAGTGCTGTGGATGAAATAAATGCTTCCCAGGCAGCTTGTGCTAGAGAAGATAAGGCTGACAAGTGTCTGGTAGACCTTTCTCCAAGGCCTTTTATTGAGTGCAGTTAGCTTAAGGGCACACTGCATGCATGTAAAGCTTATCAATCAATGTTAAAGAGTGCTAATTACAGAAAACAAGTATTGTTCAGGAATATTAATTGATGAAACACTGAGATCTTCCTCAGGTCAGGGTATTCTGGTACAATAGAGTGATCAAATGAGGTAAAAGAACAGGGCAAGCTTCAAAGGTTATGTAGAATGTTCTTATGGCCAGATTCCCACCAGGGTCCCCTGGCTACAGCTTTGAGGCCTGTATGCACCCAGCTTTCCTGGCTTTCTGGTCAGGTCTTACAAGCTTGGCCTGGCCTGCACCAAGCTCCATGCCTGGACACCTCCCAAGGGGGACCCCTACAGGCCACCAGGGTTTAATGCTGGAATTTGGAGCCCTGGGTGGTGGCTGCTGGGACTCTGGGTGGGTGCTGCAGATGGAGTAGGACACTACCAGGATAGCTCTAAGAAGAACCAGCCAGTCTAGAACAAATACCATTTTAAGCCAGACCAGAAGAAGAATGTCCATTAACTGTACATGTGCCAGCATGAACCTCGACACTGCTGTGCCAACAACCCGCCTATGGGGCTCCTGGCTGAGTCTTGCCCTGACAAGCAGGTGCAAGCCTGGCATCTGGGACCTGGGCTGGGGCATCAGTCAATGGTCTTTATCCCATTGGCTCTGCGTAGCCCACTCTGGACAGGGCTGCCTCTGTGGGAGCTCTGGAAATATTTGTGGGACATGGCCTCAGAGGCACTGCAGGCTGCTGGGACTTGCCCAGATGCCATTAGGCTCAGATGCGATTAATGAGAAAAACTCAGGACAGGAGCCTCTGGGTATCATCTGGAGAAACATGGGTCTAAGTCCATCTCAACCTGGAACTGTTGATCAGTCTCTCAGAACTGGGTTCTCCTCTCTGCCTTCTTTCTCTGTGCTGTCCTGGGGGTTCAGTGAACTTAGGAGTGTATAAAACTTCTGCAGAGTGCCCAGCACTCAGGAGGTCCCATAACTATGAGTAGCCCCCGGACCTCTCTGCCCTTAGAGGAAACTCCTAGCACAGCACCTGAGCTCCTCCTATTTCTCCAGTACAGGTCTCCTGAATCTTTCAGATCTCCAATAGAAGGCAATTTGCCAGCATCAGAGATGGGTCACTTACACCCCATAGGAACACCAGGTGGACTACGATGCACAGAGAGACGGTGTGACACTGTTAGAAGGGTCAGGAAACTGAAGTCTGAATTTCACTGGGCCCTTGGGCAAGACGCCTCTCCTCCCTGAACCTGTCCTTCTGACTCCATAATGGCAATCATACTTGGTTAGCCCTCTCCAGCCACGGGTTGTGAATTTGGTGGATGACAAGCCGACTGTTAGCGAGGCGCGCCCCATTCCTGCTGCAGATTTTCCGGGGAACCCCTCTGTGCACTAGCTAGGGCCCAGTCTACCCGCCTCCTTGGTTTACTTAGCAGGCGCCTCTGGTCTGCGAGGGACAGGATCGGCCTTCTAGGAGCTAGTGCTGGGGCCCACATCGCAGCCCTGTCACTGCCCCATCCCGGAGCGCAAGGGTGAAGACAAGTAGGGAAGTCGGACTCTAGGGTCTCGCAGCTGGCGTGTTCTAAGGATGCCTGAGTAACCTGGAGGAGGTGTGGCTCAGTAGGGGCGGGGCATACCCCGGCCCCGCCCCGCCCCGCCCCACCCCACCCCACCCCACCCCATCCCACCCCACCAGACCGCGCTCTTGATCCTGGGCTGTAGGGAAGCTGGGCTCAGAACCTTATCCCCGCGCCGCGGGCTGAACACATCGCGGACAGGGATGAGCGCCCTCTTGCAGCCCACACTCCCGGTCCCGGGCGCAGTGCAGCCTGATGGCAGGTAGCGGCGGGGCCGGGTGCGGCCAGGGCGCTGGGACAGGGCCGGGGACCGCGCTGCGTGCACCCCGTGCGCCTCTGCTTCTCGCCGCGCTAGTGCTGGGAGCCTACTTCCTCTGCACCCGCCCAGGCTGCTGCCCGCCGGCCGCCCGCGTCCCTGTGCCGGCTCCGGCACCCGCAGTGCTGCCCAACGCTGTCCGCAGCTCGAGGGTGCGGGTCCTGCCGGTGGCCAGCGGCCCCGGCCGCCGGCGTTTCCCGCAGGCACTCATCGTGGGCGTGAAGAAGGGCGGTACTCGCGCCCTCTTGGAGTTCCTGCGCCTGCACCCTGACGTCCGAGCGCCCGGCTCTGAGCCTCACTTCTTCGACAGGTGGTACGAGCGCGGTCTTGCCTGGTACCGGTGAGTGCTCTGGGCCCTTCCGCCCCATCGGGTTATTTGCGCTTCCTGGCTGGTGCCTTCCAGGCTACAGCGTGGGCATGCGGCGGAGAGAGGTCTTGGACGTCTCGGGCTGAGACCAGCCTGGGTGGGTGGGTGGGGGTCCGAGGCTTAGTCGCTGGCCAGAGGCTCCAGAAACTTTGAAAACTCCAGGGAAAGCCCTGGTTCGGGACAACTGAGGGATCTGGGGTGAGGGGGAGCAATGCGGGCTGAGAAGTACAGTAGTTTCAAGCTGGTGGGGTTTGAGGATCTTTAGAAATTCGCCAGGCTCCGTCACCCTCCCCTGTTTCATCTGGGGCATAGGAGCCCCTCCCCCATTCCACACTGGCACCCCAAGGTCACCCCAGGTAGGGGGCAAGGCAGTTATAGAGCTTCATATCATGAAACTGGGCTCCCAATTCTCACCCCTGTACATTGACTCCTTAGAAAGTGGACTCCAGGATTTGCATAGTCTCTTAGAAATTGTCTGCCTCCTAAGACTCCTGATCCTGGGAAGAGGAATCCTTGGTGGTCCTCAAGGTCTGGAGAAAGTCTGAGCTTTAGGAGGACTGCTTTTGAGTCAATGCCCAAGGGTGAGAATTGGGACCCGTTTCATGTCATGAAGCTCTGTAACTGCTTTGCCCCTACCTGGAGTGACCTTGGGGTGCCAGGTGTGGAATGTTGGGGGGAGGGAACGCCTATGCCCCAGATGAAACAGCCTGTCTTGAGGGCTGGTTCCACCAGCCCCTCCCTGCTGAGGTTGGCACTGAAGGCCAGGGTATGAGACCCTGCCTGCTGCCTCCATCATTTGCATGCAAACCTGCCACCTGCACTGTCCCTTCTTGTGGGGGAAGAGAGGGCTTACAGATGGAGAGTGAGTCACCCAACTCCTTGAAAGCTCTCACCTCAGCTCCTAGCTTGAGACAAGCTCCTGTGGGGCAGAGATGACCCTGACCAAGGTCATTTGGCAAATTAGTGGGGAGTTGGGGGTGGCAGGACCAGACTCTTCACCTCCAGGTACACCAGTTTCTCTGTTTCCAGATTCCTCACCCCCATTCCCATTTGCCTTCTTTGCCTTTTGCCTTAAAACTACTCACAGGTTTGGAGGAGGCCCAGTGAAAACAGGGGTTCTGGCTCCTTAGCTCTGAAGGATTGCTGCTGTCAGGGGATCCTAGGGAAGTCGAATGGTGATAGGAGGGAGGTGAGTCCATCCTTGAATCCAACTGGCTGTATCCGCAGAGCTCAGAGAGACTGTTGCCCACTCTGACAGTGCCGCTGGCATCCCAAAGCATCTCTAGTCCTCACTGCTGTGGAGAGGAGAGAGAAGAGATGGGGGGAGGAAAGGGGGAGAAGGGTGTGGGAGGGTGGAGGACACATTGTTAACTATAGTGCAAACTTCACAGACTACATTGATCCCAAGAGCTTTGACTACAAGGAGCTGAGGAGAAACCCTGAGATGGGCTAATTGTGGGGAGGGAGAGAGCTGCAGGGGAGGCTAGAATGGATTTAGCCTTAAAAGGGCTGTCAAAGAGCCAGGGATCCTGAGACCCATTTCAGGCTTCCCTGGGTGCATGATTTAGCTATGAGGGACAGGTCTGGGAGGATGAGGGCCTGCAGGCACTGGGCCCAGATCATAGGTCAGATCCTCAGCTCTGGGGAGGATTTCTTGGGACATCGGGGTGCCCAAGAATTGAGGCAGCGAATTCACTGATCTGGGCACTGGGCCCAGATCATAGGTCAGATCCTCAGCTATGGGGAGGATTTCTTGGGACATCGGGGTGCCCAAGAATTGAGGCAGCGAATTCAGGAGTGAGTTTAGCTCTGGTAGAGAAGGGACTTCCTCCTTTCTCATTTTTTTTTTTTTAAAGATTTTATTTCATTATTTTTCAGAAAGAGGGGAAGGTAGAGAAGCAGAGAGGGAGAGAGACATCAATGTATGGTTGCGTTTCTCCTGCCTCCAGCCACAGACCTGACTGGAGACCTGGTTTGCAACCTGGTTATGTGCCCTGGCGGGGGAATCGAACCTGCGACCTTTGGGTTCGCAGGCCGGTGCCTTATCCACTGTGCTACCAGCCAGGGCCCCTCCTTTCTCATTTTTAAAGCCACGTCCGCTGGGGGAAAGGGATGGGTGCAGAGGATGCAGAGGGTCAGGTCATGGTGGCCTTGCCCTGTTTACCTGGTGCTGTCCGTCTGGGCTGGCTAGTGCAGACCCCTCATTGGCTGGTGCACAGTGAGTGGGAGCTGGGCTGGCTGAGCTTCTGGAGTGCTCCCAAAGGGGCTTGTCTCACCAAACTTATCTCAAGAAGGCTGGGCGCTGTTCCCACCTGAATTCTCAGGACACAAGATACGGTGTGGGTGCATGGGCTCTGGGAGCAGAGTGCCTAGTGCATGCAGCTAGCTGTGTGCTGACATGTACAACTGTGAACTTTGTGTGCTCGTGGATGTCCTGTGCTTCTTGTCCTTTTTTCTTTCAACCTACTCTGAGTGTGCAGTGAACCTCTAAAAATGCCTACCCCTTCCCCAGCTGCAAAGACAGTGCTCAGCCCCTAGGCACAGTCTGGTGATATCATTTGCTCTCAGGACCTTGGGCTGAGTTGTCAGGAGTGCGGAGACCTGTTATGGGTGGAGGGTTAGGACTGCAAGTAGAGGAGAAGCAGTCAAGTGCCCTCAGCTCTTTCTGGGACACCCATTTCCACTGAGCTGTGACTGACCTCATTCAAGGCAGTGACTCTAGCTAGCCCTTCCCATGGCCTTAGCAGATGGGGTCCTGGGGCTGCCCCAAGCTGTCCTTGGTCAAACCTTTCTTCTTCCTTGAGCCTTAGCCCATCTCTCGGACTCTTCAAGGCCCTCTGTCTTGGGGCCTGTGATCTCCAAGTACCCGCAAACTCAGTCAACATTTGATCATCTATTCATTCATTCACTGAGCATCTTCTGTTTGGCAGCACTCCAAGATCTTATCAGAAGGGCTGTCCTGTCTGAGGTCAGGTAGGGCTTTTACTTTGACCTTAGTATTTGGAGAAAATGAGAGGACATAGGAGAGGTGCAGGTGGGGGAACCTCCTTGGCTCCTGGGGCTAATGCAGGGAGTAGGGGGTATCTGAGTATGTTGGGTGAGAGACCCAGGTTTCTTTGGGGCTTTTTTCTCTGTGTTAACCTGGGGAGAGGCTCCTGTGATTGTAGACTAATGCCCCACCCCAGTAAACTATTAATTCACACAGGAATCCTAAATGGTTTCTGTTGGGTCCCATGCGTGGCTGGATAGGGCCCAGGGGAGGTGTGGGACATGAAGGGGGATGAGACCTAGGAGGAAGAGTGGCCTGGGGCTAGATGAAAGCAGCAGGGGAATGCAGGCTAGATGAACAGGAAGGGAGGGTCTGGGGAACAGTTTATCAGATGTTTGCTGTGTGAAAGTCAGAGTCCTGTTCCCCACATCTCCTCCTCTGTCTGTCCCACCCCCACCCCCACAAACTTCCATCCCCATCTTCCTCCATGCCCTGGCCAGGACAGGCTTCTGAGGGCAGATGAGGATAAGTAATTGATCCCAAAGGTCTCAGATCTCAAAGCTGGTTTGTAACAAGAGTGGGTCTAGAAAGTCTGCAGCCTCTCCCGGCTCCCACCTCCTCTACTGGTCTGTGGTGGGCTTCCTCACAGCCCTCCCCGCCCAGCCAAGAGTGTTGGGTGGGGGGATGTTCTGAACCCAAAGTGCCCAGTCTGGGAGGGAAATGAGGGTGTGCTTCTGGGGTCACTTCATGGCTGGGGGAAGAAAGGGACAGGAAGAGGGTGTCAAAAATGGGAGGGGCAGGCCCTAGAGTATTTAGGGCTTGTTCCCTCCCTGAGGAGGACAATCAAAGGAGAGACAATGACTGCTGACCCACCTGGCATTCTGTCTGTCCCAGTATAGGCTTTCTTAGTGGGTGTCAGCAGTGGGGTCCAGTGGGAGAGACTCCCCTTCTTTTGACTTCCTGTTGTGGAAAGGGAGGTCAACTGAACTGACCACCCCAAACTGCAGTCCTGGCTTCAGTGTTTGTTAACACCTGAGGTCTCACTGCACTTATCCCAGGAGGGCTGGGTTCTGTTCCCACCTGTATTCCCAGAGCACAGGGCGGAGCATGGGTACAGGGGCATTGAGAGCAGTAGCCTGGCTGATACCACACTTTCCAGCAGCTGCAGCCCAGAGATGGGAGCGCTGTGGGTCAGTGTCCACCCCCACACCTGAACGCCTGTCTCCCTCTCTTAGCCTCATTGTACCTGCCTATCAAATGAGGCAGTGGGTGAGCTGGAGGGAGATTTCCAGCTCACGTTGTCATCATAATGGGGAAACAACTGGCACCCCCTCCCTACTTCCCTGTGACTTCTGTAGATCAGCTCTGCCCAGGGCCTTGTTTTGGTGGGGTGGGGGAAGGTTCCAGAGCCAAAAGGTCATGCAGCTCACCCATCTTCCCTGAGCCCATGGGGTGGTCTCTGGAGAGCCACTGGTACTCCTGGGACCCCCACCCCAAGCACCCTCAAGCCAAGCACCCAGAATGTGCGTTCACTGGGCATGAATGTCATTGGGGGTCTGAGCAGGAAGAGGAAACTGGGGTTGTGCCCCACAGGAACTTGAGTCTGGGGGTCCCTTAGGCCAGATGAAACCTAAACTTTGTCCTGTGTATCACCTCCTGGCTGGGGCCAGACCTGGAGGCTGTCACTGTGGGCAGGGGTAGCCCCCTCAGAGGACTGGAGGCAGGACAGGGCCTTGGGCAGAAACTGCCCCCCTGAAGGCACAGGTCCCACAGCCTCTGCCTCCATTGACCTAGTTTCCAGCCCTCTCTCCAGCCCTCCCTTGGAGCTGTTTGCTCAGCTGGCCCTGCCCTGCTTGCCCCTGTAGGCACCTGGCTGGTAGGTAGGTGAGGCTTTGGGAAACTGCTCAGGGTAACTGGCCTGCCCACTGGGGTGGTCAGGAGGGGCTTCCCCAAGTTTGGGGGCAGTCAGGAGGCTGCCATCAGCCAACTCTCCCAGAACCTTGGTATAGGGTCAGTGCCCCCCTGCCCTGATCAGAATAAGAGGAATCATCAGAAATGTTGCAGTCACAGCCTTGCACCCTGGGGTCTGAGCTGGGTCTGAGAGGCCCTGGCTGCCAAGGTCTTGGGATGGGTCCTCAGGCCACCTCAGTTACTGTTCTTCAATGTGCTGGGCTATGCTGGGCTGTGCTGGGCTGTGCTGAAGGCTTTTGGCACTTGAATTGGGCCCAAGTCAGTGAGAATTATTAGCAGGGCTGTAATCAAAGGGTGGGGGTGGGGAGGCCATGCAGGGGAGAGAGTGAGAAGACTGGCTGTCCTTTGTTGGGATGTCAATAATTAATGTCCTAATTTAGGGGATCTCTTCAGCACCTTAATGAAAGTGTGACCTGGGGTAATTATAGTGCAGGGGTCTTTGGTGTGAGGAGGGTGGCAAGTCCAGGCCACTGGCCTTACTGGTGCTTGGTCTGGGGTGAGAGGCACAGTAGTGTCAGGGTTGGGGCCCAGTCTAGGCAGGGTGGGCAGCCTGGCAGTGTGGGCTCCAACTGCCAGCCTGTTCTGGGGTCGGATATTCTCAGCCCACATCCCAGGCTGCCCACCTTGGCACTTTAGGATGGGTGGGTCTAGGTGAGGGGGATGGCTCACTGACCGTGGAGGTTTGGGGCTTCCCTGGGGGAAGGAGAGGTAAGTCTTGGGTACCTGAGGCGTCCATAATGGGCGAGCTTGAGGGAAGCCAGCACCCTCTCATGTTTACTTCTCCTTCCACACGGCCTGCAGGAGCCTGATGCCACCCACCCTGGATGGACAGATCACCATGGAGAAGACTCCCAGCTACTTCGTGACTGTAGAGGCCCCTCACCGCATCCACAGCATGTCCCCGGACATGAAGCTGATTGTGGTGGTTCGGAACCCTGTAACTCGGGCCATCTCTGACTATGCCCAGATGCTCTCCAAGACCCCAATCCTGCCCAGCTTCCGAGCCCTGGCCTTCCGCCATGGCCTGGGCCCTGTGGACACAGCCTGGAGTGCTGTGCGCATTGGCCTCTATGCCCAGCACCTGGACAACTGGCTTCGATACTTTCCCTTGTCTCATTTCCTGTTTGTCAGCGGTGAGCGCCTGGTCAGTGACCCAGCTGGAGAAGTTGGCCGAGTACAGGACTTTCTGGGCCTCAAAAGGGTTGTCACGGACAAGCACTTCTACTTCAACGCCACCAAGGGCTTCCCCTGCCTCAAGAAGGCCCAGGGGAGCAGCCGCCCCCACTGCCTGGGCAAGTCCAAGGGCCGGCCCCACCCCCGAGTTCCTGAGGCGGTGGTCCAGCGTCTGCGAGACTTCTACCAGCCCTTCAACCAAAAGTTCTACCAGATGACTGGCCAGGACTTTGGCTGGGACTGACAGGCCAGACCAGCCCAGGCCCTCCTGCTTGGATTCAATAACCTTAATTTAAGCCTGTCACCCAGCCAGAGCAGGCTGCGTGCGCATTCTGGGTAGAGAACTACTTAAGAAATAAAGTTTGGATCTGTGTTATTTTACATGACCTTCAGGGTTGTAGGGTGGGGGTTGGAGGTGCCACTGACCAGGGAAATGATGATCATACCAGCTAACTCTAACAATTCTGGGTGAAATTTGTTTTGTAGTCTAGTTGTATTTTTTGCTCTGGTTGTGTGTGGAGGCAAAGTGTGTTTACCTACACTTCCATCTTGACAGGAAGTCACATACCAGTTAATTCTAATGGGCACTGCTGGAGTGTCAGGAGAGGTCTAAACTGATCCTTAATACATCCCTTGAAATGTACAATGAGCTTGGCCACCTGTCACAGATGAGAAACTGAGGCTCGGAGATGTTTAGGGCCTGCCCAGGGACACACAGCATAGTCTTGGTGACTCTGGAGGCCATCCCAGAGCTTTCTTCCCAGCCCTGAGACACTAAGCTGGGTTGTTCCATGTTCTTGATGAGGAAACTGAGGTCTCAGGTTATCCACTTGAATGGAGGGGCAGGATTGAAGCTGGATCTGTCCAACTCTTTGGGCTGCACCCATGACTTTAGCTAATTTGGCATCCTGCTGCCCGGTGGATGGTCTCTCTGGGAAACCTGGTGGAATTGCTGCACAGTGAGTATGATGTGACTCCAGGGTGCAGGGGATGGTGCCCCTAACAGTCTTCAATCAGTTTCCCACACAGCCTTTCACTACCTACCATAGGTCCAGCTCACATGTCCTGCCCGTCATACCACAGGGCACTCCCAAGACCCGCTTTGTTTCAGTTCTATTGTGTTTACCTGGTTCCCTGTAGAGGGTGGGGATGGGCAGAAATGAAGGTTCATCTGTAGCCCAGCTGCCTGCTCAGCTCCTAACCTAGTGAGGCCAGACTGAGGCAGGCTGGAGTACCTGTGCACCTCCCTACCTCTGCGGATGCCAGGCCCCTCGGCAATGACTGTTACCTGCTACTGGTCACGGTGCTGTCTTCCAGGTGCCTACCAGTTGCACTGACAATGACCTCCAGGGCTCCTTATGGCCAGACCTGGCACATTCAGGCTGCCCTAGGCTTTGGTAGGATCTGGCAGTGGTGGCTGCTGCATCCCAGGCTTTGGGTTCTTGACCATGATGTGGCCTTTGCGCCCACTCTGGTTTACTTGGAGCCACACCCTATCCTGGGCCCCAGGGTCTGAGTAAGGGAGGATTTTCAGGGGAGTAGCAATTTGTTAGTCATCACTCTCCTCTTCTGCTTACTGTGAGCCAGTGGCCCCACCAATCACCTAGGCCACTGTCTTTGTCACATGATCAAAGCTAGACTTGGGGTTAGCTCATGTTGGTCTATGAGAAGATGCTCAGCAGGTAGTGGGGAGAGACATGGGGGCATTTGTCTCTAGTAGCCAGGAGACCTGCCTTTTGCCTTCCTAGTTCTGATCCCAGAGGACACTCCAGTTAGGAGCTGTCCTCAGGGGTCAGCACTGTTTTCCAGGCCCACCATCTGAGGTAAGCCAGGAGGGCTGGGGGCTGGTCCCAAATCACCTTGGTGGAAATGTGGTAGATGTGGACAGGTATGGGTGAAATGGACAAATAACCTCTTCCCTAACTTGACCTTTTATGTGGGTGGAGGAGAGGGGTGGCTCAATTTACGATAATGACGGTGCTCTGCTTTGGAATCCTTGTTGGGTGTCAAGTACTTGTACCTGGCAGCTCTGTTCTCATTTCCTGTGCTGAGGCCCCATTGAGGGATGGCATGGCAGTCTTCCCTGGTAGGCAGGGGCAAGAGGGAAGGCAGGAAAGGCCCTGACCCCTGTCCTAGTTCCCAGCCTGATCCATGCATCTTTCTTTTCCCTTGTCCAAACTTCTGACATTTCATGCCTGGATGGCTTCCGCACCCCCTCACTCTTGCCCTGGTACCTCTTTTATTCTCCTGCAACGAGCAGTCTACATGCATGGATCCAGAGTGTTGGCTTCAGAGGAAACCAGACACCATTATTTTAAAATAGTCTTAATCTTCTCCTCCATCCCCATTGCTTCCAGGATGAAGAAGACCAGATTTCTGATTGCAGCTCTCAAGACCTCTGAGGTGTGCTCCCCACCCCTGCCTATGTGCTTTTCTCACCCCTAAGCTTCTGCCCCTGTTGTCAGCTCTTTTCACTGCTGTGATCTTTCTGACCTCAAAGCCTTTGCACATGCTGTTCCCTCTGCCTGGAATGCCTTTCCTGTGGAAGGTGCGCACTGAGATGGAGTAAGCCTTAGAACATGGCCACTGTGTTAGCACTCTGGGCTTATTTCCTCGATACACTGAGTCCCTTTCCTGAGACTGACAACACAACCTGCTTTTCCATTCCTGAAACTTCTCAGGTGCAGAGCTGTGGGGGTCACCGGTGTGTCTGGCTTCAGGCCCAGGCCAAGCTCAGAAGGCAGACTCTGGAAGCCATGAGGAGAAAGGATAAACTGGTTGTTTTGCTCACACCCCTCTCAGTGGAATATGGGTTGAACAGCTAACTCCAGTGCCTGGGCCTCAGAACACATTGAGGGCAGATGTGGTGGGTTCTCCCAGCTGTGTGGGGGTAGGGCTCTGTGGGAGTCACCAGCCTTTAATTAAAGTCCCTAAATTGCTTCCCCAGCTGCTTAGTGGGTTTCCATATTGGAATGTTCCAGAAGGGGTGAGAAGTACTGATCTAATCACCCTCTTCCTGTTCTACCTAGTGGAGGAAAAGGGCCAAGGACCCTTTCTTCACCCCTACCCCAGTCAGACTGGGATGGAGTAGGTGTGGGTGGGGACCCTCACAGCTCTAGGCCTTCAGGAAGGGGCTTGGAGAAGCCTGGGAGGTGACTGCCTTTACCTTGAGGGACCTCAGTCCACCCCACCCTTTTTGGCTATGGTTGGTAAGGCCTGGGGTCCATGGGTCCCTTCCTCCCTACCACCAGGATAGGCAGGTGCATCTGGGTGAGCACAGTGTACTTTCCTGTGGGTTGTGTACCCTGTAGGCCTGGAAACCCCAGCAGACCCCTGCCGTAGGGGGCTTGTAACAAGCTGAAGACTTTGGTGAAGCATCGGGATCTGGATCCATCTGCCTCATTGGCTCCAAAGTACTTCCCTAGCATGAGTCTTCATTCTAGAGGAGACCCACCTTGCCCACCCTCCTCCTTGCCATCTTGTGAACATTGTTTTCTGTCCTCCTTTGAGGTGGTTCCTCTGCCCAGGGCTGGGCTGTCCTCTTTGTGGTTCCATCTAGGACCTATCCCCCCAGCCAGATCCAGGAGCCCTTCCGCACATTTTCGGTGGTCTAGGAGGGGGCCGGGCTGTGGATGAGACAGGGGCTTAAGTAATAGGTGGAAGTTGAGCCAGCCTTCAAGTAAAGGGATGGGTTAGAGAGACAATGTTCTGGGAGATCTTTATTAGCTCTCCATGAACATGAAGGTTGCATTAAGGGATGTGTGGAGCACGATGTAACAGGACGAGGTTACAAGGAGGAACGGCTTGGGGGCATAACAATGTGAGGGGTGAAGGGAAACTGTACGTGGAGTTGGCTCCCCTGCTGGAAGCTGCGCTGTTTCCAGCCCCAGGTGGCTCTGGAGGTTGGTGATTCTGCTCCTTTCCTGCCCAAGGGGAGACATCCTGCCCTAGGCTCAGCTTCTTACCACACCTGCACCGTAGTCCTTAGCTGAAGATTTGAGGGGGACCTGCGCTCAGTCTATGAGTTCTCCAGGACTCCGCCCAGGGCAGATGCTAGACACCTCGCTCCCTTGGATGCTCCGGCTCTTCCTCATGAGAATTGGCCTCAGCTCTCCTCCCTGAACCTAGAAACTGTCCCTGGGCAGCAAGTTAGGGTGATTGTAGGATTACCTTTGTATTTCCCACCTCTCAGTGACACTGTCCTATGCTGTCTGCTGTCCAGTGTCTGAAAGCCAGCTTTTGTTTTGTAGATTTTGCCTCACTTTTTGCTTGTTGCAGGCAAATGGGTGAATCCAGTTCTTGTTTCTTTGCCTTGGCCTGAAGTGGAAAGTTTTACACCAGAGAGAAAGAAAGAAAAACAGCACAAGATAGCATAGACAATTTAGGATTGGGTAGTTTGAATCATTCCAGTGACGTTGGGGTACAGGGGCTGTCCCCAGTTGTCTGGTACCTGGCCTTGGGTGACTTAGGGCAGGGAAATGTTAATGTGGTCTGTGAGGGTTAGGGCACAAGAGGTGGCTTAGAGAATGGCTCTGGGAGATGTGAAACAAGCACCTATGGCTATTAGTTTGGCTCTGTGATGAATGGATATCAAATAGACAGATACAGAATCTAAAAAAACAAGAGTTGGAACACCAGCTTCAGGTCCTTCTGTGGCAGAAGCTGCTCCCTTCGGAGCCTTGGCCCCTTGCCAAGCTGTGAACCACAGTTCCAACCTGGGAATTTGTCTTGAGACATGAATTGTGCTCTGGGACATTCTGGGTTCTAGACTGCTGGTTCCCTGGGCTGGGCGTCTGTCCATGGCACAGGGCCAAATAACATAGTGAAGCAGCCCTTCCATGGCTCATAGGCTTGGGGAGACTCTCTGATCTGCTCCTGGAGCAAGGGTGGTAAGTCTGGGGATCTGTGGGACAAGCTGGGGGGCTGTCTGTGCTGGGCAAGCTGGCCTGGGAAGAAGAGGGTTGATCAAAACCCCAGGTGGGCCCTGGTTGGTGTGGGTCGGTTTGAGTGCCAGCCTGCAAACCAGAGTCACTGGTTTGATTCCCAATCAGGGCATATGCCTGGGTTGTGGGCCAGGTCTCCAGCTAGGGGCATGTGAGAGGCAATCACACATAGATGTTTCTTTCCCTCTCTTTCTTCCTTCCTTTCTTTTCCCTCTCTAAAAACAAAACAAAACACCAACATAAAACCCAGGCAGGATAAAGGGTGGGCCTGGGGAAGCCCATGGTGACTTTTGGAGGCCGGTCAGTCTGCTGGGATCCAGAGGCAGACCCCACATCCTGGACAAGGGCAGCATCTCCAGATAGGCTGAGGGTAGAGCCTGGTAGGGAATGCCCTGAAGGCCTGGTTAGCTGGAGAGTCAATGGACAGCAGGTCACTGGAGCAGAGGAGACCCTCCAGGTGAGCCTGCAATGTAGCTTTAGGTGATGTCCCCGCCCCTGAGCTCTGCTGCCCTGGACGTTCAGCCCCATCTTTCAGAAATAATGAGACTTCCAGCATCAACACTGCCCAGGCTTCAGGGACATCAGACGAGAGAGAGAGACCCTTTCTGGGTCAGAGCCAAATCTTTAGCATCAAGGCCAAGGAATTCCTTTCATTCTGCTTAATCTGAGCCATACTGCAAGCACTTTTTCCTGGAAGAGCCGAATGAAAAGTTAGTCAACCAAGACAGTTAATGCAAAACTGTTGCCAGGAGGATTTCATACAAGAGGATTCTGATTAAGGGGAAAACAGGAACTGCATGGGGCATTAGAGAACAATTGGAGATCTTGTTCTCCCTGTCTCTCTGATCCTAGACCTCCCCTACGGCCACAAGTGCTGGGGAAGAGCTGGCCCAGCATGACAGCTGCCCACAGGTCAGATCCTATCACTCCCTCCCTCTTCCAGGAGGGGCGGGGTGCACAGGGTATCTGAGGGAAAGACAATCCGGAGACAAATGCTTTGACTGCTTCAGTGAAAGCCTGTCTCCCATGTGGATGGATGGAAGATTGAGGGGCTGTACAGCAGGGGAACTCCTCTGCCAAGTTTTTTGGGGAGCATCATCCAAAAACTGTCTGACTCCTGGTTGGTTGGGGAGCTTCCTCATGAAGGGGTTTATGCAGAGGGTATTGTACTTCCACCATTGCCTGGTCTTGTTGGGGTGCAAAAAGGGGAGATGCACACAGGCTAGGAAGAGCATTGCTGGTGGTGCAGAATTGCAGGCAAAGCCCAGAAAAGCGAGAAGAAACAAACCCAGGATGCCTAGGAAGCTCACCACCTTATATGGTATGTCCAGAAAGAGCCCAGAAGCTTGTGTAGTTAGAAAGAATGGGAAAGAAGAAAAGGAGGCAGATGCCAGTTATAATGGTGACAGCTAGCACTTCCCAGGCACAAAAGGATGTATTTAAAATACTTAGCATATTGTTGGTCTCAAGCAAGTGCTCAATTAATGTTATTTTATTTATCAGGTAGCTATGTTATTCTTCCCATTCAACGGATGAATAAATCGAGGCTGAGAAGGGCCCTGTGTTACCAGGAGCTGGCAGAGCACACACACCCAGGTTTGTCTGCCCATGGCTCAGGCCCTCAATGCCTGTGCTGCGATGTGAGGTTGTTCAAGTGGATGCCAGCTCACAGCAGAGGGAGGAAGTGGTTCTCTCACAGCAGAGGGAGGAAGTGGTTCTTTTGGGTTGGCTCTTGGGTAGGATGGTTATGGTAGGCAGAATTCTGAGATGGCCCTCAAGATTTCTAATCTTTGGTGTGCCTGTCCTGTAAAATCCTCTCTTCCTGAGTGTGAATTTGATGGATGTTACTCTTGTGATTCAGTTGTGTGAGAAATGCTCACAATAAAACCAAGACACGGGGTTTTAGCAGCAAAGCGAGGCATTTATTTATGATTCTGGAGAAACAGACATGTAAGCCAATGACAGGCAGGGCACACTGCGCTGATAAGACAAAGAAGAACATCTAACCTAACTCAGGAATGTCCTCCCCTGTCTCCCTCCCATTAGCTGGATACTTCAGAGTTACATTCTTAGCATGAGGTATGTAAAGCTGATAGGTCATTTTTTAAGCCTCCCCATTGGAAGTCCCCTAATCTGTTCTTGGTTGAATTACATACCGTACCCTTTTGGTCATGCTTGATAATGTGTAGCTTCCTCCCTTTGTTCTTGGACTAGACAGGTGACTAGCTTAGTCAAGTCCCCACCATGTTAATCCTGTTAGCTCAGGGACCTCCTAACTTGTCTGTAGTCTGACTTAGCCATTCATCATTCCTTGAGGTGGTATAGTCCAGTTTGAGAGTCACCTTTCTCCTTATTCCTTACAGCTGCTAACAAGTTGACTTTGAGTTTGTCATAAGGGAGAGCATCCTGGGTGGGCCTGGTCTGATCAGATGGGCTCTTCACAGGGGTTCTAATTTAATGGGTTCAGGGGTGATGGAATGTTCTGAAACTAGAGAGAGTGGTGGCACAATATTGTGAATGTATTAAATGCTACTGAATTTTCACTTTAAAATGGTTAGTTTTATGCTTTGTGAATTTCATCTCAATAAAAGCAAAAAGGAAGTGTCTTAGCTTCCTGGAATGCAGATGGCTCTTTTCTCATTGAGTTCTCACATGAGTAGAGTGCAGACACAGGAAGAAAGTTCTCCCATGTTTTCTTACACAGGCACTGATCCCATTCATGAGGCTCCACCCTCATGAGCTAGTCACCTCCCAAAGGCCCTGCTTCCTCATATCATCACAGGTGTGTGTGTGTGTGTGTGTGTGTGTGTGTGTGTGTGTTTCAACATAGGGATTTTCAGGGTACACACACATTTAGTCCATAACAGGGAATCTACAAGGCAGAGACAGAAGTCAGAGAGACTCCCCTTGCTGGTCTGGAAGAATGGCCTATAGGGACCCTGTGGAAAGGAACCAGAGATTCTAACTGCCTCTAAGAGCTGAGAGTGGTCCTGAGCACTAGCAAGAAAATAGGGACTCTAGTCTTATAAATGCCAAAAGATGAATTCTTCCAACAACTATGAGCTTGGGAGCGGGTTCTTGGACCTCAGATGATGTGAGACCCTAGGCTAAGCTATGCCCAACTCCTGACTCACAGAAACTGGGAAGAAATAGATGGGTGCTGTTTAAATTTGCTAAATTGGTGGCCATTTATTATGTATCACAGAAAACTAACACAACAGGGTGGGGCAGCCAGGAAGAACTTGGGGAAGTGAGGAGCAGGGCTCGGACAAGGGTCATGCTACCTTCACTTTCTCAGTGGTGAGATGTAAAGAAGAATCCAGAAGCTACAAAATGGTGATTTGGTTTATACAAGGGGTTTCCGCCCATGAGCCCATGTGGATGGGCACCAACCCTGCTACTCTTCCTCAGAAGTACTAGGATGGCTGGTGCCAGTCCAAATGAGACCCTGCGGGTGCAATCTGGTTTTCATTAAGTATCATAAGCTCATTATTAATCCTTGTCAGAAACAAATGTTTAGTCCTTGCCCTGTGGTAAACACAAGTGCTTAAGACACAGGTCCTTGGGACATGGGGAAGATGTGCATGGTCCTTCAGAAGCCCCCTGTCCATATGGTAGAGCCTGTGGTCTGCAGAACAAGGTGGGGGAGGAGAGGATGTTAAATCTGATCACAATGCCTACAGCTCCTTTCTGTGGTAACATTAAGTTAGAGCTGGCAAAGCGTGGTGAGAATGGTCTGTGTCCTCATCCAGGCACCAGTTAAGAGGGGTTTTCCAGGCACCAGTTAAGAGGGGTTCTGTAAGGGTACATGCTGTCACCAGGGACTTTTCTAGTTCTGGCATGATTCAGGCGGAACTCATTGAGTTCCTTCCCTCTGTGAGAGAACCCCTCCCAGCCCTGTCTGTGAACAGAGATGGAAACCTGGGCTGGAACTCAAACCTTCCACAGGCGGCTCCTGCCCCAGTAGGCCACAGCAGCTTACCTTTCAAAAGGGTCTGTGGTGAATTGAATAGTGTCCCTCCAAATTTATGTCCACCCAGAACCTGTGACTGACCTTGTTTGAAAATAGGGTTGTTGCAGATGCAATTAATTAAGGGTTTTGAGATGAGAACATGCTGGATCAGGGTGGGTCCTAAACCCAATGATTGGTGTCCTTCCAAGAAAAAGTGAGGACACAGACACATAGTGAAGAGGCCATGTGGTGATGGAGGCAGAAACTGGAGTGATGCCAACAAACTCCAAGGATTGGTAGCAGCACCAGAAGCTGGAAAAGGCAGGAAGAAACACTACAGTTTTCAGAGTGAGCTTAGCCTATGACACCTAGATTTCATGCTTCTGGTCTCCAGAACTGTGAGAGAAGGAATCATATTTTTCCCCTTAAATGGTGCACCTTTATGTTAGCATTTGGTGGTGCAGTTTAGTTTTTAAAAAATTTAGAGAGAGAGAAAGGAAGGGAGCAAGAGATGGAAAGAAACATTGATGTCTGAGAGAAACATCGATTGGTTGCCTCTTGTACCTGCCCTGACTGGAGACCAAACCTGCAAGCAG
The DNA here is from genome assembly GCA_004026585.1 of Noctilio leporinus. Lineage (NCBI taxonomy): Eukaryota > Metazoa > Chordata > Mammalia > Chiroptera > Noctilionidae > Noctilio > Noctilio leporinus. Next base: position 4,052 of record PVIW01004142.1, on the reverse strand, counting down.
GGCTGTGCCCTGGCTGGGAATCCGAGCAGCAACCTTTCGCTTTGCAGCATAACGCCCAACCAACTGAGCCACATCAGTCAGGGCTAAGTCTTCTTTTTTTTTTTTTTAAGCCACTCAGTTTGTGGTTCTTTGTTATGGCAGCTCCAGAAAACTAACACAGGGCTGGAGAAAAAGAATTGATGCTTGCCCTCCCCTGTGGGGCTCCTGTGTGCGTGCGTGTGTGTGTGTGTGTGTGTGTGTGTGTGTGTGTGTGTGTGTGTGTGTTTATGTGTGACACGGCGCAGGGCCTCAGTAACTATGAGTGTCCTGAATGTGGAGAGAGGCATGGAGTTCCCTCTGAAGGCAGCTGACAATCTGAAGTTGTTTGTTGGCATTGCAAGGAGTCTTATCTTCATTTTCTATTGCTGCCTTAACAGATCACCACAAACTTAGTGTCTTAAAGCGACAGAACCACAGTCCAGCGTGGGTCTCATCAGGATAAAATCATGGTGCTGGCAGGGCAGCAAGCCATTTGGAGGATCCAAGAGAGAATCTGTTTCTTGCTCAGGCTGTTTGCAAAATTCAGTTCCTTGTGGTTGGAGGACCGAGTCCCCATTTCCCTGCTGGCGGTCGGCTGAAGGCCATTCCTTCTGGAGGCTGCCTGCATTCTGTGGCTCCAGGTCCCTTCCTCCATTATCAAAGCCAGAAACAATGAGTAGAGTCCTTTTTACATTGCAAATTTCACTGACCTTTCTTATGTTGTCACATTTCTTCTGACTGCAGCTGAGAAGAGTTCTCTCCTTTTAATACTTTTATTAAATTATTACTTATTAATACTTATTAACTTTTAATAAGTTAATACTCTTATGACAACATTGGTCCCACCTGGATAAATCTGGATAATCTCTCATATCAAAATTCTTAATCTCATCAGCAGAGCTCCTATTGCCATATATCTAGGGATCAGGATGTGGACACCTTGTAGGGGGCCATCATTTTGTCAATTATAGACCCCAAAGCAATGACCCAGAACCTGCCTTTGCTTGGGGACTCTGAGGTACAGGCTGATGCGTGGGGGAAACAGTGCCTCAGCACCCTTAGCTGGCCCGTTTCTACCTACTGGGCTTTCTCCATTTGGGCCAGGTCCCCGGCTGCCTTCAGATGAGGTGTCCCATGTTTTCCAGGCTTGGCTACATTACACATACCTGGGAATCTCAGGCCCCCTTCAGGCACTGAGATTCAGCATGTCCATGAGGCCATGGGTTTCTACCTGGCCAGCTGTTAGGTGGTTCCGATGCTGAGCTAGGGCCTGTTATTTTCCCACTCTTGTGCCCTCTAGCTGGCACAGAGAACTGAACTTGGCCTTCTCCTTACTTCCAGGTCAGGCTCCTCATTCATGGCCCCTTACCTACAGCCCTGTGCTGTGTGTGTCTTGTTCTCAGAGGAAGGCGAGGTCTAAAGGGGGATGCAGCATCTCATTCTGTCCCCACATGTGTCCCTTCCCCTGGATATGGCTCCATAGATGCTGACACAGTACATGCCCGATGGACCTTTGGACTGCATTTCCCTCCTGTAAAGAGGGAAGAATAAACTGATAGGCAGGGAGTCAGCCTCTGGAGAATAAGAACCCAGGGGGATGGCTACAGTTTGGCCATGAAGTTGCTATGAGAAGCCCCCTCTTTGTGGGATCCATGGGTAGAGACCCTCAAAGCAACTCCCCTGGGCTGGACTTCTTCCCAAATGTTGCTGATTTGAGTGGTCCCTCAAAAAAAAAAAATCGAGACCCACACAGGGATGTTGGGAGCCTGGCTCTCTGCCTTGGTGCAACTAACCTATGCGATCCATACCTTCCCTGAGCTTGTCCTGCTCACCCTCCAGGGAAAGCCTCTCTCCAGCCTCCAGGGCCAGGCTGGTTAGCCTTCTTCCATTCTGAACTCAGGGGAGAAAGCTGACGCGGACCAAGGTCTGGTAATGTCACCATGGTACTGACCATGATGCTGGTTTACGGAATGCTTACTACATCTTATCACTCCAGCAGAATGCATGAATTGTCTCTTCAGCCTTATATGACTTCATAAGGTGGGTTTAACCATATTTCCATTTTAGAGATGAGAAAACTAAGGCTCTGAGGGGCCAAGTAACTTGATGAAGGTCATGTCATCGAGAAAAGCCCCAGCCAGAATGTCAGTCCACATCTGCCTGCCCAGAGCCCAAATCCATACCCTGTTAGGACAGGGACGCAGAGGGTGAAGGCAGGGATCATCGTGACAAAGGTTCCCAGGAGGAGGTGGGATCTAGACTTTTTGGATTAAGAGAGGGGCAGTTCCTGATCTCCAAAGAGGGTCCTTCGGTGCTGGGGGACCAGCCATTAAGGAGTGGGTAGCTCTGGGCATGGCTCACTGGCCCTCAGCTGGAATTCATCTGTGTCCCTTCCTGCATTCACATCATGGAATGATTTGTGTGTCTGTCCCCAGCCACAACTAAGGAATGCCAAGACAACCCAGGTGGCTCCAACCCCCCTTCTCCTCATACCAGGAAAAAAAAAAAAAAAATCAAAGCCGCATCCTATTTCTGAGAGAGAACAAGAGGCAAAATCATTTAATAGAAAGCAGCCTCTTGCCAGGGACCAGGTGCGGGCATTTATAATGTAACCCAGAGGCCCTCTGTAGCAACGGCACTTCCTTTGGTTCTCTCTCCAGTGCATCTTCTTCGAGGAAGTGCAAAGTGCACAGGTTGACCACATTTTCTAAATGTCAAGAGTACTAACGTTGGCAGGGAGATTCACGCCTGTCTTCCCTAGTGTGCACAAACTGCACTGGGATGTCATGCCCGCCTCACATGCTGCCGAGGCCTCCTTTCTGGTGTAGTTTAGGTCTCAGGACCTCTGGACACTGGCTTCTTAGACGAGGGACTTCTGCTCCAACCCTGCCAGGTGAGAGCACTCTTGAAGAAAGCCAAGAGACCAGGGCAAGGCTGGCCCTCCCACTGATACTGGGCCAGGACCCTCTGCATTTCTGCAGCTCTGTGCAGGGAGTGGGTTTCATTTATTTCCCAAATGGGTTGGACTTTGGCTCCTGCACAGCTAGCATTGCTTCCCTTTGTCACCCTGTCTGTAGGAAAGAAGGACAAGTGTGGGGACTTGGAATGTGGCCCTGAGAAGCAAAGGGGAGGTGCTTGCCCTGAAAGTGCACTGGCCCATCAGACAGGACATCTACATGTGACCCAGGACACCCTGCCCACTCCCACCTCCCAAGCTTCTTCATCTGTCACTTGGACTGAGGGTGGTTTGTTGGCTGTTCTTTCCAGGTTACTTTTATCTCAATCATTCCACAAGTATGCTCCCAGCATGGACCAATGTACCCAGCATTGTGCCTGGCTTTGGAGGAGCCTTGTGAACAGAGCAGTAGTGGTCCCTGCCTGGCATTGCATCTCTTTGGGAGAGAGACAGACAATAAAGAAATAGTCATCCCATGTACACACAATTTGGTAAGTGCCAGGAAGGGATAAGAGTTCAGATGGGGGACTGTGGGACCCTAATAATGGCCCCCATATATGTCAATGTCCTAATCCTCAGAACCTGTGGATATGTACTTTACAAGGTAAAAGGGGCTTTGCAGGTGGAGTTTAGTTAAGAAGTTGGGGAGACTCTTGGATCCTCCACCAGGGACATGAAGGCCAGTGCTTTGCAGGACCAACAGGCTCTGAAAGCTGTGTAGCGAATGGCAGTTCTGAAAAGGAGGAACACTAAGGCCCAACAGTAGCAGGGAGAGAAGCTGGGCTGATTAGAGGACAACTCAGTGGCCACCTGCAATTCCTGAAAACCGAAGGATGGTATTTTGAATGAGAGAAGGAACTCTAGGCACAGCCTGGGACTAGACTGGCAGAGGGTGGCAGGGTTTTCCAGAGGGGATGGCTCTGGGGCAGGAGTCTGCCATTTTCCCAGATTATGCAAATTTTGAATAAAAGACCTCCTTCCTTTTCAAGAAGGAGGAGGAGGAGGAGGAGGAGGAGCAGAAGAAGAAAGGGAAGGGGAAGGGGAAGAAGAGGGAGGAGAACAGAAGGAAAAGGAGGGG